>JACXGJ010012305.1:0-18182 GCA_016801105.1 Esox niger | reverse complement strand
TAACACACAAAGACAAAGGGAGCAGAGGGAACATATATACTGAGGGGAATGACTTAATGATGAGCAGGTGCGCTAGACGGGACAACAGGTGCAATGAGTATATGAGCAGGGCGATGGTGTCAGAAGGCCGGTGACGTCGAACGCCGAAGCCCGCCTCCTGCAGGGGGAGGATGGGTAGTAGATGGCGTAGTCGTCACAAATGTGTTACTTGACTAACCTTTTTAGCAGGGATATTCAATCAGAGGTCCACAGTGCCATGCTGGTGGTAGGATCAGTAAAAATAATTATAATTTTATAATTTATAGATGGACGTGAAGTGGACCTGCAATCTATAGGTTCCACAATCGAATCTCTTCACAGTAAAAAAAGTACACATTTGTATTTGTGCCGGATAGACAAAATCTTTGCTGGCTGTAACCTTCAATATCTACATTATATTAAGCCTAAAATAAAACTGTTTTTTCCGACTGTTTCTGGTTGATTTTCAAAAGTATGCATCCGTGCATGCTTTTTGGGTCAGGATAGACAGAAACTTAGCTGGCTACAACATTCCATACCTACGTTATGGTTAGCCTAAACAAAAGCTGTTTTCGCTCATACAGTCGTGCAAATATTTCTGGAGGATTTTTTAAGTATGCACCCGTTTATGCTTTTTGGGTCAGGCTAGACAAAAATGTTGCTGGCTACAACATTCAGTATCTACATAGTAGTAAGTCTCTACTAAAACTGTTTACGGTTATATTGCAACTGTTTCTGGTGGATTTTCAGGGTACGCATCTCTGCATGCATTTGAGGGTAATAAAACCCATTGGGCTGTGAAAGAGTTGGGGTTTCCACGATTCTCTCTTTTCACTTGATGAGAAAGGCAGTTATCGTCACCTGTAGTTACTTTATCAATGTCGTTCACGAATGAAAGAAAAACAAATGTTTTTGTGCCATGAAATGAAATAGTTTTGGCAGATAAAAGTTGAGCATTGCTATATTCTTATCACTATTCTTAGGAAGTTTGCAGATTCTTGTAAGCCTTTTACTGGCTAATAAGCTATTAAAACGGCCGGTAGCAACATTTTAGTTGTGGGCCGGCTGAACTATAGGCTTGCCTGGTTCCTTTTCTGGTTTGTCATTTTCCTATAGATACTATCCAACCAAGTGGATGCAAATTGTACCACACTGGAATGTGGGTGAGATGCCTGAGAGGTACCCTTGATAATGCAACCTAATAGCTTTACCATGGCACTACAGTCCTTGATGGTTATCTTAGAAAACAGTTTTTTCCCCCCTTGAAATTATTAAAAAATAAATCCCCTTTCAATCTTTGAAGTACGAACTGGATCATTTTAAAATGTTTTCCTTTCTGCTGTTTCATTAATTAAAGGTGTGATATTTAGATAATAAAAAGTGATTGATTAACTAATGGTTTATTTCACTTGCCTAGATTTCCACTGTGATAAATGCCAGACCAGAAGAAGCGTAGGTTGGTTTTGGCAAACATGCACCTTGGAAATGGCCGGCATGTATCTCGGTCAGCGCGGCCTCCTCCTTCGAATAAATAACTCATTGGCAATCCTTCCCTCATAAGTACATTATATTGTCAAATATGTTGGAAGCTTAACTCAATCAAAAAATGTGCTAGTTTTTATCGCCTCTCTGGTCTCCCTCTTTTGTCACACACTTATATCATCTCTCTAAATGTCTTTGTTTCTACCTCTGTCTTGATTTCTCATTCTAAGACACATAATAACAGGTAGTTGGGTATTACTATAATTGCTTAAAGGGTGGGTTCATCCAAAAATCATATTTCAGGGACAGTCTACTTCAAGTTATATGTCCTTCAAGCTCATTGAGTCATTATTTAAAATATTCCATTCTTCAGCTCTGTCTCCGTCAGTAATTAGCATTATTAAAATTGTACAAATTCCAGAATGAAACCCGTATGTACCCTAGTTCTGTGCCAATACAACGATTTAATGTAAAATCGCTATTCTTTATAAAAATTTTGTTTTGATTTTCTGACCTCTAGAATCGATGTTTACCGTATTTATTTATTGTGCTGTCGACAGCCGTCTTTTAAATTACTGTAGTGGTTGCTGAATGGGAGTGTTTCTTTAAAAATAATAGTTGTGATATACAGTAGGGAGAACAAGTATTTGATACACTGCTGATTTTGCAGGTTTTCCTACTTACAAAGCATGTAGAGGTCTGTAATTTCTATCATAGGTACACTTCAACTGTGAGAGACAGAATCGAAAACAAAAATCCAGAAAATCACATTGTATGATTTTTAATTGATTATTTTGCATTTTATTGCATGACATAAGAATTGTATCACCTACCAACCAGTAAGAATTCCATCTCTCAAAGACCTGTTAATTTTTCATTAAGAAGCCCTCCTGTTCTCCACTCATTACCTGTATTAAATGCAACTGTTTGAACTTGTTACCTGTATATAAACTAGCAGCAATTTATAAAAGCTAGACGAAACAACCGATTTTCAGATAGCTTGTTGAGGTTAATGTTCACGTTCACCTTGATGACATCACTGCCAAAGAACAGAAGCTGTGTATGGTGGCTACAGGAAATACCACGCAAGTTTGAATTCAGCCAATTCCACTGGCTGTTGGGTCAGGGTACTGTGTAAAAAAAAATCTATGCTACCACCACAGATTACTGATTGTAGTCTTGTCATGTTTTGGAGTTGTTTTCCACTTGCAATGCAGCTTTGTGATAGTGGCATGAAACGTTTCCATTCATGAATTTGGACGATGCTAATAACGCTAATTACAGACTGGGACATCGCTGATTGTTTGAAATAAAGTCCTCCCTGGATGTTCTGGAATATCTTTGAGAAAAATATGAATTTTATACATTTCTGATAAACTATCCCCTTAAGCTATGCCTATTTTGACTGACAGGTCAATATGACATTGACAAGCAACTAAATATAACATTCAAGTATGAACACCAACCAATCATACCTAGTTAAATTCTGAAAATGATTCAATATTTCACAAATGTGTATGGCTTGCAAAATATATGCTGATATGTGTCCCATGTAATCAAAACCACATATTTTTATATTGAAATGTCATGGCTAACTGATGTGTGACAGTGATTCTGCAACATATTACAAATCCAGGCCATAAGGGGAGGTCTAAAAAACATTGTATATGCAAAAGTCCCAGGCTGTATTATTTAGCTAGCAAATGTGTAAGCTGTAACAAGCTACTTACCTTGAACGCCTCTCTAAGGTTTGTGACTGTAAAATAAACCAATGTGACTGTAAAATTATTAGTACACTATAACCATCAGGCAGCCAGACTAAAGTTGAAATTGTGCCACTATTTAGGGACAGTCTAGAGATTTTATTTACATGTTCTGGTATGTAAGTTTTATTCTCACCATTAAACAAAAATATTAAACAATTCACAATGCATATTTAACTAGCTAAACTGGCAAACCCAATTATGTCCTGCCATATTGTCATGGTCGAGGCAAAGGACGTGAGGTGTAGTGTGGTTTGAGATCTCCATTGCTTAAATTTACTTTCTTCTGATACAAAAACCAATAACTGATTTCATGTGACAAACAAAAACAATGACCGACAACTGAAAGCTAAACTGAAGCAACTTAAATAGAGTCCCCAACCAGAGGCAATAGGGAACAGCTGCCTCTGATTGGGGTTAATTCAACTTAAGTGCAGAGATTCAAAGAGGCACCCCAGCCAGGACCTGACATACATGGTC
Organism: Esox niger; assembly: GCA_016801105.1. Lineage (NCBI taxonomy): Eukaryota > Metazoa > Chordata > Actinopteri > Esociformes > Esocidae > Esox > Esox niger. The sequence continues at coordinate 14,439 of JACXGJ010012305.1, read as the reverse complement.
TGTTAAGTAGCCAAATGTACAGATATACTGTATATACAAAACATTTCCAATCTGTGTTTTATCTTCATTGGCCTGGACAATTTGCATTGATGTAAATATGATGTATGATAAAAAGAATAATTCTTTAACTATATAAACAAAGCAGAATGTATACACATTATTATACTGTAATACAGTGCATAACTTGGTTTCATTAGAATTGACAATCTGAGCTGGTGTTGTTTATTTTACAAAGCAATTTCCAGCTGTTACTGTTGCTAAGCCCCCTTGAGGGATGCCTGTCCTAGGTGCCGCCACTGCTCTGATGGAGTTGTTGTTTATGGCTGTATGCGAGGAATTGCCTTGTTTGTTAATTTAAGAGAAAAACCTCTTTTGTTTCCATATCACAGTGAAAACCCATTTTATAGTAAGAAAATAATATAAAGTATATTGTATTTGAAATTGAGAACTGTGACACTTGAAGATGTGTTGGATTCGTTCTCATGGGTTGAAGTGTGGAACCTTGTGTTTTCATATGTTGCTAATAAACTGATGAGCCAAAACATTATGACCACCTGCCTAATATTCTGTTGGTCCTCCGTGTGCCGCCATAACAGCACCGACTTGCCAAGGCAATGACTTTACAAGACACCTGAAGGTGTTCTGTGGTATCTGGCAAAATGACATTAGCAGCAGGTTCAAGTCCTGTAAACTGCAAGGTGTAGCCGCCGTGGATTGGACATGTTGGTCCACATCCCACAGATGCTCAATCGCTCACATTCCTCCTATGACCATCATTAACATTTTCTGTGACTTGTGCGACAGTAGACCTTCTGTTGGTTCAAACCATGTGGGATAGTCTTTGTTGCCTATGTGCATCAAGGAGCCATTGGCGTTCAACTTCGTTGCCAGTTTGTGGGTTGTTGGTAGGTACTCACCATATCTGACTGGAGCACCCCACAAGCCTTCATTTCGGAGATGCTCTTATCCAGTCGTCTGTCCATAACAATTTGACCATTGTCATAATTGCTCAGGTCTTTACTCCTGCCCATTCTCTTGCGTCCAACAAGTTGACTACGAGAAGTGATTGTTTGCTTACCATCTAATCTACCCAGACCTTGAGACCCAGACCGTGTGTTCTTTTTAGGAGATGATCAATGTTATTTGCTTCATCTTGAGTGGTCATAATGTTATGGCTCATCAGTGTATTATAGATAGATTGGAATAGGCGTTGCCTGTAATTTAAACATTTCAAAATATAATGACAAGAGATCACTGCATTATTCTTCACTAATACAACATTACCCCAACCATATCTGTTTTGTGAGTTGGCTTGTTATAATCTTCCCTAAAATAACATCTGAAATCAAAATTTGTCTATTGTACATTTTAGCTTAAGACCACCTTTTAATTTGCGTTATGACTGACAACACCTGCTGTCACTGCCCCCATCTCACCTCTTTGTCCCTGTCCACTTGTTTCTGACGTGTTGCTGATCTAGTTTCTGCATTCTGCTCTTTGAATGGTTGGTTAGAAAAATAAAACAGACATTTACATGACCTTTATAGGGCTTTATAAAATACATGTGATTAATAATAGGCACAATTCCTTGTTGTGTTTGAACACAGAAAGCAATACTGGATGCGTGTTTGCTTTCAATACTGTGGCTCTTGGCTAGCTGTTCTTGCATGATTGATGATATTTTATTTACTTTCAGACTATTCTACATAACTAAAGCCTAATTACTTCTCTGCCATTCTGACGAGTCGCACATACATTTTTTCAATCTGTGGCAGGTATAGCCCACGTCATATTGATTGATGACCAATTCAGTCTTGAATACATTTATGTTTCCAGGACAGAGGCGCACACACGTGCCAATTATTTGCATTTAGGGTAAAATGAAAAATAGGCCATTATATTTGGTGTTTTTTTTCTACTTTCCTATCCCTGTTATATATTTTTTGTTTACATTATTTGAAGTTTACATTCTCACCTTTCATAATCATAACTTTTTATTATTTGAACAGAGTAAAAGGAAATTGAATGAAAATACATTTTGTTGTTGTGTTTTTTTAAGAGTGGAAGTTTAACTAGGAATATGATGATGAGAAGTCAGAATAGGTCCCCTGCAAAAAAAGTATTTATTCTCCCTATTTTCATGGTATTTAATTTATGACTATGGCCGGATTGCATCAATTCCCAGCTAGCTTAAGAAAGTCAAAGATCAGGACATGTGTCCTTTAACACCTACACAACTGCATTAATATCAACTCGCCTAAAAAACGTGGGTGGACAAGAAACATGCAGGGATAGGGCCCCAAAAGCCCAGGACTGGTGATGCCTCCATAGAAAACTGAGATGAGGTGTTTTATCAATAAGAAAATCGAAAGAATGTCTGGCTTCCTAACCCCAATGGGGCTGCAAATTGCAACAGGTTGCTTAAGATTTCTACATACAGTGGGCCATCATGCTCCATGTCTATCTATGCCTGAGCTACTCAGGAGGACCCATTTTATGGATCCTAAGCTTTTTTCTCTCCTAGTTAGGCTCCTTTCTTTCTGTTTTTCCATTCTTCGTCCTCCACTTCTAGGCACTGTTACTCCGTCGGAGACAGACGATGCGTGGGGTATCCCTTAGAGGTGCTGGCTGACACACACACCCACATACTGTACAGACAAACACAGGAAAAATAGGAAATTTCACTGATATGTTCTGAAAATGCTATTTCCATATCACTGAATACCTCATTCTGCAGACTTTTTTGGTTGAATGAATAACAAGCGTTAGTTTTTTGATTTCACTGATGATTTTTCTGCAGGATAACACTTGTACATAAAGGTGACCTTGCAGGGGTTAAGACGTGGTGATTCAGGACCAGTTGCGTACCAAAATGTCATTCAGTCAGTTTTCCCCTTTTACATTGCACTGCCTGTGTGGAACTGGGATGCAGTATGTGAAATCATACACCTCACTTGCATTGGCGATCCCAGCTCAGATTTTTTAGCGTATCAGCTTGTAGAACTGATTTACCCTGGCTAAGATCCACTGAGACTTTCGTAATCGACAACCGATGTAGGAGAGCTTAGCAAATGCAACACTGGTTTCATCTTCTTGGAATCTTCTTTGGTGGTTTAATAACTAAACATTAAAATATACTGAATAATTTAGCAGAATTGAAGCTAGACGACTTTCCCTTGTTCACAGAAAGTTGGAATCATCTCTCAAAGCGGATGTTGTATTGAGTTTACACATCGGTGTCTGTTTTGCTGACAGGATGTTGAGCAGAAAATTATCTGTCATGAATGAAGTATCTTATATAACAAATCTTGTAGTTTGTGTAGCATACTTTGATTATTACTATATATCCAATACGAGTCAAAAGTTTTAGAACACCCCCATTTTTCACTTTTTCTATTGAAATTTTAGCAGTTCCAGTGAATAACCTGAAATGGTATGAAGGTAAGCGGCAAACAAGCAGAGGTAACAATAATATTATAGTGGCTATGAAAAGGCGCTTAACAAAGAAAGACAGACAGACCATTATAACCCTTATTATAGGTCTTCCATTTAGAGAAAGCCAAGGGGTCAGCGAGTTCAGTTTCCTACCCCATCAAAAGGCTCTGGGAACTTGCAAGATAGACGGCTCACAGAACAACAACTTCAAACGCAGCTTAACATTGGTCGAAGTAAGCAAGTGTCAGTTTCAAATGTGAATTGAAGATTTTGAGCTGCAAGTTTGACAGGTTGAGTGGCAGTATATAAGATGGCAATAAGATGGCAAAATAAGAAAAATAGTTTTGCCTGGGCCATGAAGCACAGCCAGTGGACTACGGAAGCACAATCTCGAGACTTAAATCCCAACAAGCTTGTTTGGGATGAATTGGCTGGAAGGGAGAAAGCAAAGCTACTTACAAGTGCCACAAATTTGTGGGAACGTCTGTAACAGTGTTGGGAAGAACTTTCCAAGCTGCATTCAATTTCTTTTCTTGCCTCTTTGTTTGTCATAATGAGATGTCATCATAACCGATTCTTCGGTACTAAGTTGATGCGAAAATTCTTAAAACAACAGTACTAATTTCTGTACAGTACCAGGGATCCAACATGTGAAAATGGTGGCAAGCTGCAGTTCTGCCTCAACTCGTCGAGGAAAAAAACAAAAAGTGTTGTGTATGGAAGATATACAGAAATACAGTGTAAACATTGTTGTAAATGACTATTGTAGCTGGAAACAGCTGATTTTAATGCATTACCTGCATAGGTTTACAGAGGCCCGTTTTCAGCAACCATCACTCCAGTAAAGCTGTTGTGCTGATTAAGATGCACCAAAACTAGCTTTAGTTCTAGTTCAGTATCTGGAGCTTCAGCAATTGTGAGTTTGATAACAAAATGGCCAGAAACAACTTTATTCTGAAACTTGTCAATCTGTTCTTGTTCTGAGAAATTAAGCTTATTCTATGCGAGAAACTTAAGATCTCCTACTGCACTGTGTACTACTCCCTTTACAGAAGAGCACAAACTCGCTCTAACATGAAAAGAAAGAGGAGAGGGAGGTTCTGGTTCACAACTGAGCAAGAGGACAAATGCATTACAATCTTTGGAAGGGTTGCACCCAAGAATACCTTACAGTACCCTACTCACAAATTGCATCACCTGAACTTTGCCCTGTGTTTTTGGAACTACAATTGGAATTGTGTGTTTTGGTCAGATGAGAGAAAATAATTTTGGACATGCACTTGAAAGTGTTTTTGGGGACAAAAGGGGATAATATACAAGAAAAGGCAACTGATACCCACAGTAAAACATGATGGTGGATCATTGATGCTTTGGGGCACTTCTTAAGATCAATGGCATAATATATTCAGAAGCACCAGGATATTTTTGCCCAAAACCTGTTTGCCTCTGCCAGAAGATTGAAACCTGTGAATGGACTGTTCAACAAGACAATGACGCCAAACATCAATATCAAGAAATGGTTACAACGGCCTGCTCAGTTTCTATACTTAATCCAATTGAAAACCTGTGGTTTGAATTGAAGAGTGCATTCCACAAACCATTTCTAAAGTTTTGCCCAGCTGAAAAATATTGGTATAAAATTATTGTGATAATATTTTATCGATTAAAATTATAGCAATGCCTCACAGATCTGTGACATTTTCTTAAAGTTTATGTCATATTTGGACCTAGGCTGAAACATAAGGAGCTGTACATTATTGTGTACACTACTGTTTCATTACAACACAATCCTTTCTGAAACACAAATTATTTATTAATTAGTACGATTTGTTCTGCAAAATATTTGTTTCAAAAGTATTTTCTGAAGCTTCCCCTGGAGTGGATTGTAGAACAGAGTGTCGTCCTGAGGTGTCGTCCTGAGGTGTCGTCCTGAGGTGTCGTCCTGAGGTGTCGTCCTGAGGTGTCGTCCTGAGGTGTCGTCCTGAGGGTTCTTACCACCCTGAGGATGACACCTATTCCCCTTTTTATTGCCACCCGGATGGAGAGAGAGGTGGGGAAGGGTGGAGCTGTCCCTTCCAGCAACCACACAATTGTTTCAATTTCTCAAAAATCATGCCGAGCACATTCTTACTCCGTTCTGGCATCTTCCAGCTCTCCACGGGCCTGAACCTCCATGGCAAGTGCACACTTGCTGGATGGGAGTGAGATACTTACACATTCCAGGAGTTTTGTTGAATAGGAACTCAAACATCAATTGTTTTGTAATATTTGTACTATCTTGAGCGAATGCACTTCAGCAGTTTACACCAATTGTTTTGTTAATTACCTTACCATAAATTTGCAGCATTGAAAGATATTGCTTATGACAATCTAATTAAAAATATTATTTTTCGGGTAAAAGGAGGGAATCTGAAAATGGACACTTGTGTTTATTGGGAACATAAGCGGCATCCATTTGTAAGACAGAGGGCATGTATTTGGCACACAAGCTTTGTTTTACACTATTGAGGGTAGTAGAGCTTCTCTTATTGCAAGCTACAGTACTCTTTTTCTTTCTACTTTCCAGTTAGGCACATTGTTGTCTTTTCTTGTAACATTTTCCTAGGTGCTTAGGGTAAAAGAGAAAATACTGCGATGTCTGTTAATATAAGTGATAAAAAGGTTAATAAACAAGTATACAGATGGCTCTAGGAAATCTGTTAGATTGGTAATGGTCTTTGACAGTAGACAGTACTCCAACCCTGTCGCCGTTGGCCAAGTGTGGAGTTTGGCACTCAGACTGCTACCTGGCATTGGGCCAGATTTTTTATAGATGAAATCCTAATTAAATGTGTCCATGCATATGTACAGTATACATCAGAAGACATTTTGTTATGGAAGAAAAGTATTTCCCCTTTAGTAGTGTGTCTTGCACTTTTAACAAAAATACAATTTGATGAATATGATTAATCTATACCTACCCACATGAGTATCATTTCTTGCAAGTATGCAAACAGACATCCCAGATAGACAGACAGACAGACAGACAGGGACAACATACTCAAAATGAATACCCATACTCTGTGTACACAAATATTAGGCAAACCGTATTCCTCAAGATTAATTTTATTGTTGAACAGACACAGTGCTCTCAGTCAATCCAAAATGTAATTGAACCTGAAACTTGAATGTTTAACAAAGGAAAATAGAGTTTTGATCTTTGTCAGGGGAATACATAAGAGTGCATTATAGTGGTTGAAATAATGAATCGCGTACCCGGTTGTCTAGGGAGAAAATAATTAATTTGTTTATTGCAGCATTAGTCTTGTTTATGAGGTTACTGACCTGGTCTTCCTTACACAACCTCAATCCCATCTCACTCAATCTCTTCTCACTGTAATGTTGGTTAAAAGCTGATACATACATTGAAGGGCATGTTTACCTAGCAAAGATCCGGTTTCCAAGACAGTAACGCCCATGCCAAATGGTAAATGTTAACATTCCTGTGGTTATCAGAGCGCAACCTACTGAGAGAATCTAAGCAGAGAGGTTTCTGTTGTTCTCATTATCTAGGCACATTCACTTCCAATGAAACGTAGATTTTTATTGTAATTGTTAATGCTCAGATTCCACACAACTAATTAAAACAAAACATTTTCTCATGTGTTTATTCTTCATTTTTAAGTAAGTGTAACGAATAAGTAACACAAAATGACAGTTAATTAAAATGTTTGTCCTTTCAAAATATTCAGTGACCAGTATAACCGCCCTTCTTTTCAATAACTGCCATGAGCCTTCCATCCATGGAGTCTGTCAGTTTCTTGATCTGTTCACGATCAACTTTCACTGAAGCAGCAACCACAGCCTCCCAAATGCTGTTCAAAGAGGTGTTCTTTTTTCCCTGACTGTAAATCTCACATTTGAGAATAACCCACAAATTCTCAATAGGATTTAGGTCAGGTAAGGAAGGGGGTCAAGTCATTATTCGGGCATCTTTGTGGCCCTTGCTGGCTAGCCAAGCAGTGGAGTACTTGCATGTATGGGATGGAGCATTGTCCTGCATGAAGATCATGGCCTTCTTGAATGCTGAGTACTTCTTCCTGTACCACTGTTTGAAGAAAGTATCTTCCAGAAACTGCAGTAGGTTTGGGAGTTGAGTTTCAAAGTTTTTCAACCATAAAAGGTCGAGCTACCTCATTCTTAATGATAGCAGCCCAAACCAGTATCCGTCCTCCATCTGGCTGGCGCCTGACTGAAGTGGTGCCGTGTGTCCATTAGTGATCCAGCCACGGGCCCATTCATCTGGACCATCACAAGTCACTCTCATTTCAGCTGTCCATAAAACCTTTGAAAAATCAGTTTTCAGGTATTTCTATGCCCAATCTATTCAGTACATTTCATATCTTATTCAGTGATGGTCGTGTTTCAGCCTTCTTCACCATGGCCATGTCTCTGACCGCTTAACATGTGCTTCTGGACACTCCAAGTAGGTTGCAGTTTTGGAATATGATGGCACTGGAGGGTAATGGGTTCATGGTAGCTTCATGTTTAATTCTTCTCAAGTCTTATGCAGTTAATTTGAGATGTTTGCACCCCTGCTGACTATTCACAACAAAACCTTTAATTGTCCGGTGGTCACGCTTCAATTGTTTAGCAATTATAAGAGTGTTGCATCCGTCTGAAAAGCATTTGACAATTTTTGACTTTTCAGTGTCAGTTAAAACTCATTTTTGGCCCATTTTACTTGAGGTCATGAAGCTTCCTAATAATTATGCCCACCTTGATATTAGGTGTTATTCACTGTTGCAGCACCCTCCCTCATTACACCAATACAGTTTACCTGAAAATGGTTCAATCCAATGAGCATTCAAGTTCATATGGTTTGGAGTTTGAGAATGTGCATAGAAATAATGATAAGATCAGAATATCCAGTGGCCTAATATTTGTGCAATCAGTGTAGGATTTTTTTACCTATAATGGCTAAAAATGATAGTAGCTGGTAGCTTGCAGTGTTTGACACTTGTTGATGGCAGTTTGAAGTGGAACAATTGAAAACTGCATGTATCCAAACGACTGATCTATGGACTGCTGCCAGTAACAGATGCAGTTGACTGGTTGGAGACCTTTGCATTGCAGCTTGGTGTGGCTCTGCATTTATTTTAAACGTTCTGTGCTACAAACTGTTCCCTTTTATATCTGTAGCAGATTTAGTTAAAAACTACATGGACATAATATAATATAATGGCCCTATCTCTCTCTTCCTGTCTTTTTTGTCTCTCTTATTCAATCAATCTCTCTAGCTCACTTGATATTCTGTTTTTTTTATGAGCCATGTACCTGTCTTCTCTTCAGAGCCAGGTCTGCCAATGTCGACCTCACTTAATAACAAGGCCATGTTCAGCGAGTCAAGGTTCCACTTAATTTGAGGTCAGTCACGGGGGTCAGGTATTTTGCCACGGTGTACTTTGTGTTTAGGTCAAGGAAGCATTCCAATTGGCTTAGTTTCTCGCTCGAATGACTTCTCCCAACCCCACACCACCCTCTCTCTCTCTGTCAGGCTCTGTCTTTTTGTTTCTCTCCCTCTTAGTGTTCAGAGCTCAGTCTCATCTGAGTAATATGAAGTGATTAACAGTGTAGAGATGTTTTAAGAGGTATGGGGACATGGGGGACTGTGTGCACGGCTGGGGGTAGAAGGGTTGGTTGTACAATGTGTACAGTGGTGCTGGATTTTAAATGGCTTTGGGTACTGTGTGAGGTGAATGCAGAGAGGATACGGTGACATGCATGATGTTGTTATGGAGGTTGGTTAGGGTGGTGTCTTTCTCTCTCTCTACCGTTCTTTGTCACTTTTCATCGCACCCTCTCTCTTTCACTCTACAGTACCTCCCTGTTTCCTTCTCTCTCATTCTCTTTCTGTCATTCTTTTTCATTCTCTGTTGTTCCCTCTGCATCTGTCTGTATATCTTCTCTGTATTGCACACTTTCATTTTCTTCCCTTGTACATTTTACTGTATTGCTTGGAGATTAACTCAGTTGACTATGAATCTTCCAGTTGCCCGGACATGGATGTATAGTGTCCCTAGAGGGGCCACTGCACAAGCTGACCATAACTTACATAAACACTTTAGCCACATAAAGCCTGTGTGTATCTGTGTGCGTGTTACATAACTCGGAAATGTGCTCCCTGACCATGGAATTTGTAATGTGGGCCTGTACCCATCATCCAGGTTATTATACTATAGGAAGTGCACCCACGCCAATGAATGCACCCAGTAGCAGCTGTTTTTGTCACGGGACCAGTGAATACAGCTTAATCAAGATTAAAGGATATAGTAGATTCTAAATAGAGATGGAGAGGAGGATACAGAGGAGTAGAGGCATGGAAAGCAGAGATGTGGACTCGAGTCACACGCCTTGGACTCGGGTGCGACTTCAGTCTGATATTTTGTGATTTCAGACGTAGTAAAAAGAGAAAACACTTGCAACTTGACTTTGACTTGATGCCTGCGACGTGTGACCTAACTTGGACTTGAGCTGGAAGACTCGAGGGACTTATTTAGACATTCCCAGGATCTTCCTCTCATCCTCTCTCATCTCTGTCTGCTCGCGCTGCCCGACGGTCAAAGACCTAGTGTCCAGTGTACTCAACTTGCATTCATTGGGTGAGGGTTGGCGGGATAACACATCAATACCTCACTCTAGTTTTACTTTTTTCAGAGTCACTCAAACTTGGCGTTGTGTTCTGCTGTCAGCATCAGGTCGTTATTTTGGACATGATTGAGAGTTAGCATTGAAGGCATCTGGATCTGTTCTGAAATTAAATTGTATTCAAGGAATTTCCTGGTGATTTAGTTTAGCAACATTCTAATTCATAGAGGGTTATACAATATGTGCCTAGAAGGCCATCATCCCAGTGTCACCGTTTCAGCTTTGATGCTCTGGTCCAGGGGTGTCAAACCGGTTCCATGGAGGGCCGAGTGTCTGCAGGTTTTTGCTCTCACCTTGTACTTGATTGATTAATTAGATCACTCATTGGTTAGTTTCTACCCTCACCTGGTTGTTTAGGTCTGAACTGGGAACCAATTTATAGGAAAAACCATAAACCTGCAGACACTCGGCCCTCCATGGAACCGGTTTGACACCCCTGCTCTAGATACTCATCTAGTCTAAAGAAAGTGAGTTTTAGTGCTTCATTAATCGGCAGAACAGTTCAATCAATCAATAAATTGTATTTATAAAGCCCTACAACAGCAGTTGTTGCAACGAGCTTTTACACAATACTCAGCCTGAAACACCACGGAGCAAACAAAGAGTTGAAAACAGGTTTTCTAATGATCACAGACTTAGATTATCAAACACAACGTGCCATTGGAACACAGGACTGATGGTGGCTGACAATGGGCCTCTGTACGCCAATGTATATAATGAAAATCTGCCGTTTCCAGCTGCAATAGTTATTTACAACATTGACAATATCTACATTGTTGATGAAATTGATGTTACTTTAATGGATTTTTTTAAACAATGACATATCTAAGTATTCTGCCTTGAGCTTTGGGTCTGATGCCTTCTACTGTTTTGAAATAGTACCCAGCATATGTCATTTAAGTCTCCATTTTGTTGAAAAGCATACTGGGGAATGCAGCTGCATTGTATCTGTGTTCTTATTTACAGTATTTGCTTGCCTTTGTTGAAGCAAAGTCTATGAGTATTCTGTTTCTAAATCTCAAAGTGAAGATTATTTCAATAGAATTTTTGAGTATTTGCACATTTTCAGATGTTTGCTTATACATATGTGTATGCTAACTCGAAGTTAGTTGAATTCTGGATAGATATGTCATGCTGTCATAGTCTGTTTTAATAATTGGTTATATGAGTTAGTGTCATCGATGAAATTCATATTTTTACGGGGTTCCTATTGATGTCGTAGTTCTACAGTGGATATAAAAAGTCTACTCACCTCTGTTAAAATGCCATTTTTTTGTGATGTAAAAAGTGTGACAAAGATGAATCCTGTCAGAACTTTTCCACCTTTAATGTGACCTATAATGTGAACATTTCTATTGAAAAACAAACTGAAATCTTTGAGGGGGAAACATTTAAAATAAAAACTCACTATAACCTGAGGGGCTGTGTTGCACGAATCCACCACCTAACACTTCTTGTAGCATGGTAAGTTGTCAGTCCCAGCTAAGCATTAACGTTTCCACCAAAGCATATTCTAATAGTAGAAGTTACAAACAGCATCTGTAATGTGTATGAATTACAAATGTCCCCTGATTAATGTTTGTAGATAACATATCTATCCAACATGAGTGCGGTTTGCCATTGCCTATTCAAATAGCCTACCTTATGCATTTTGTTGAATTTCGGAATCTTTTAATTGAGACAAAAGTATTTGGTGGTGGCTAACCATCTTTCAGGAAATCTAATGTAACAAGGCTCACATCTGAACACCGTTCTAACCACATTCCTTAAGTGTGATTTAGTGGGTTAAATGCCTTAATATAACATTTAGGTCAGTCACAAGGGTCAGTTATTTTGTGTACTACTGTAGCCAAACGTAGAAGTTGTTGTCCTTTGTGTATTAAGTAAGAGAATTATGAGATAACAAACCAGAAACCTTTTATTTAGATTTACATGGGCTACATTTAAATGTGACCAGTTATTGTGGTAAATAATGGACAGATATTACATGTATTTTAATGCTCCAACTAAGGGCTGTGACAACTTGCATTAATTTAATTCCTAGTCAAGCACTGTTTATAGTTTGCAATATAACTTCCTTTTATTCCTGCAGGCAGCATGCCAATTGAACGCTCCTTTAAAACGTGCAACATCTGTGGCATTTTGTTGTGTGATTGAACTGCATTTTCGAGTGGCCTTTTATTGTTGCCAGCCTAAAGCACACCTCTACAATACTCATGCTGTCTGATCAGCATCTTGATATGCCAACGCCTGTGAGGTGGATGGATAATCTCATCAAAGGAGAAGTGCTTACTAACACAGATTTAGACAGATTTGCGAACAATATTTGAGAGAAGTAAGCCTTTTGTGTACATAGAGATAGTCTTTGATCTTTGAGTTCAGCTCATGATGAATGCGGGGCAAAAACAAGTGTTGCATTTATATTTTTGTTCAGTGTATGTCTTTACCATAATACACTGCTTTTTCAACAGAAAAGTGTGTATTAAGTGCAAAATTTGAACACATTCTAAATTTGCGATAAATCACAAATAACTACAGAAGATTACGCAATAAATCGTGATTAACTGTTTATATCGTTTGACAGCGCTAATTTTAAGTTTTAATTTGAATTTTTTTATTGCCACAGTCTTTGGTCAAGCTAACTGTGACGGTTCAGTGACCAATTAAGAGGAACAGTCCGCTCTTAAACCCCCCCAGAAGTTAGGTACCTATAACACTGCCCACCCATTCACAGATGTACCCACTAATCACCTTGTGCCCTCTATTTAGGTGTGACTGTTGGCGATTGTGGGGGGGGTTTCATTTTGGGTGACATGCTGATGCAAAAGGGAAACCCAAGGACAGAAGTGCTGGGCTGGGCTTTCCTCAATTCCTCCTGCGAGTACAGGAAAACTAGATAAGAGCCATCATTATTTGATTTCTTTAACCAGCGGTGTGCTGGAACTGCATTAAAATTTAATATTTGTAATGTGCTGAAGAGAGAAACAGACGAGACTAAATACGGAAAATACACAGAGAACCAATTCCCTGAATTCGTCTCTGGTCTGGTCATTTATTTCCACTTGCACCCTGGTATAGTGACAGGAAGTAAAACCGTCACATAACATTGACAACATGAGCTCAGTGGACATACCTTATTTTAGGGTCAGAGAATGGCTACATTTGCTCATATTAGCTAGTTTGACCATCCAGTTCCTTCCAGTTGTGTTATTATTATTTTTTATTACAAAACTTTGAAAACCTCATGAATTCCTGATTTGATGTTGAGTATTATTCTTTTGATTCTAGTCTAAAAGACGACCTCTGATGCACGCACAATGCCTGCGTGCAGAATAACTCTATAATCACATGCAGGCAAAGTTGCCAATAAAACTACATTGGGTACCATGTTGCGTTATAGAACCAATATTCAACTCACTGCTGATAGGTGTCACAAACTTGAAAATAAACAGAAAATAGTAACATAAAATTATAGTAACATTAAACTCTTTAATTGGTAGCACATCGTTTTGCCAAAATAATTGCAATCAACCGCTTCCATTTAGCCACTGCACCTCTCTGTCCTGGCAATTTCACCCACTCTGCTTGTGCAAACTGCTCCAATTGTCCCACAGTTGAAGGCTGGCTAAACCTATTTTATCTTGAACCAATTATCGATGCTTTCTGAATGATGTTTGTTTTCACTGACATTTCATCAACTTACTGGATTCATTTCATGTTTCATTGACTTATTGAAGCAACCATACTTCTCAGGAATAAAATCGTGATTGGTTTAAGTAGGAACATAAATCATTGCATTTACGTTAGCCATCAACATATCCCCAGTACTATTGATCTATATGAATGGTGGTTAGGTTACAGTTAAGGTTAGGGATCTCCATATTCAGGTAAATGTTACAAAGGCTTGTCCAAACAACCTGATCCCCAATAAAATCCAGCCTCTCATTGGAATCAAATGCCCAAAAACATTAAAACTATTCCCTAAAACATTAAAACTATTCCCTAACAAAAGAATTGCAATCGCATCAAATTCAAAATGTGCATATTTTTTCAAGAAACAATGACATTTCTCAGTTTCAACATTTCATATGTTGTCTTTTACCTATTTTCTATTGAATATGTTAGCTTCCTGTTCTGATGATGTTCAAGAACAAAGTTATGCAACCAAAGTCAGGGGAGAGCGATCTTTATTCAGCATAAGACATTGATGTTCCTTTGTGCTTCTCCAAAGAATACAGGAAGTTCCACAGTACTTATAATACAAGGGAGGCGGCCTAGGGTCAAACCCAGCCAAATACCCTCCAATAAGAAAGGCCT
>JACXGJ010012304.1:0-18323 GCA_016801105.1 Esox niger | reverse complement strand
ATAGAATGTGTTGTTTACCTGTAGGGCAGCCTCTCATAATAGAATGTGTTGTTTACCTGTAGGGCAGCCTCTCATTATAGAATGTGTTGGTTACCTGTAGGGCAGCCTCTCATTATAGAATGTGTTGGTTACCTGTAGGGTAGCCTCTCATTATAGAATGTGTTGTTTACCTGTAGGGCAGCCTCTCATTATAGAATGTGTTGTTTACCTGTAGGGCAGCCTCTCATTATAGAATGTGTTGTTTACCTGTAGGGCAGCCTCTCATTATAGAATGTGTTGGTTACCTGTAGGGCAGCCTCTCATAATAGACACCTTCTACAGCAGCAAAGTGGTAGCGAGGTTTCAGCTTGTCAGCCAGGTGGGCGATGGCAGTTGTTCCACAGATCTTAGTGTTGACTTCCTGAGAAAGTTAAAAACAAACCAGATTGTTCGGTTAAATCAACACAACACCTTTGACTAGTGAAGTTAGTCAGGGTCTGGTCAGAATAGTTTGGGGGGGGGGGGGTTTGGTGACAGTAGATAAATGGTAGCGGGTCTGGTCAGGGTAGTTTGGGGGGGTCTGGTGACAGTAGATAAATGGTAGCGGGTCTGGTCAGGGTAGTTTGGGGGGGTCTGGTGACAGTAGATAAATGGTAGCGGGTCTGGTCAGGGTAGTTTGGGGGGGTCTGGTGACAGTAGATAAATGGTAGCGGGTCTGGTCAGGGTAGTTTGGGGGGGTTCCTACAGGGCTGTTGGCGTACTGCCAGACTCCGCGGGGCCACTCTGATGTCAGCAGGATGTCGACTCCTCTGAACTTGTTGTTGCTAAGCAACGGCTCCACCAGTTGTGTCAGGTCTTTAGGGGAGAAACAGTGGGCTGGTGCTGGGTCCTGGTGTCCCTCACGACCACTGACATATGCGATCTGCAAGCCTGATGCCCCAGTAAACACACCACGACGACCTGTGACACACACAGACGTTACAGTCAAGCATATTTTCATTATGACAAGGAGGCGGCACCATGAGACAAAAATACACAACCCCGTTTACCAAAAAGTTGGGATGCTCTCCCATTGAGAACATTTGGCACATTATGAAACGGAAAATACGACACGGGAGACCCTTAATTGTTGTTGATCTGCAATCTGATACAAAGCAATAATAGGAAGAAATTGACTTTCAAAACGACAGCAACAGGTCTCCTCAGTTCCCAAACACTCGGAGAATGTGTAGACCAAATTAACACACACTGGTTGTGTTCTTCCAACTATTCCTGAACCATGTTTGCTTTGTGGCAGGGCTCATTATCCTGTTGAAAGAGGCCAATGCCATCAGGGAATACCGTTGCCATGAAAGGGTGCACATGGTCTGCAACAATGCTTAGGTAGGTGGTACGTGTCAAAGTAACATCCACATGAATGGAAGGACCCAAGGTTTCCCAGCAGAACATCGCCCAAAGTTTCATACTGTCCTTCCCATAGGACATCCTGGTGCCATGTGTTCTCCAGGTAAGCAAGGCACCCGGTCATCCAGGTGATGTAAAAGACAACATGATTCATCAGACCAGACCACCTTCTTCCATTGCTCTGTGGTCCAGTTCTGATGCTCACGGGCCCATTGAAGGTGCTTCATCAGACCAGACCACCTTCTTCCATTGCTCTGTGGTCCAGTTCTGATGCTCACGGGCCCATTGAAGGTGCTTCATCAGACCAGACCACTTTCTTCCATTGCTCTGTGGTCTAGTTCTGATGCTCACGGGCCCATTGAAGGTGCTTCATCAGACCAGACCACTTTCTTCCATTGCTCTGTGGTCCAGTTCTGATGCTCACGGGCCCATTGAAGGTGCTTAACCGCATTCTGTTTTATTAGCATTTTACACAGCGTCCCAAATTATTTGGAAACAGGGTTGTGGGTATAAAACAGTAATAATCCATGTTACTGTTCCAGTGATCAAAATGCAGCACAGAGACACTAAAATAATGTACTGTTTATTTAATCAAATGCCTTTATTGTTTTAATGCAAGGTAGGAAAAGCTACAGCAGGCATTTGGATTGCACAACTAGAGATAATCAAAAAGATAACTTGGTCCTCTTCCTAGCCTAAAAATAAAAAAGGCTGTAAAATTTAATAAAAACTAAAAGAATTGCAATCTTCTCTAAGCTGCATTTTGGAGCATTTGCATTACAGTTCCACTGTTATTATTCATGAACTAAACCTCTTTCCTAATCGAATACATAAACGGCTTCACTATGCAGCCTTGCGCACAGCAGCAGGTCAGAATATATTCAAGGTCAAGCCTGTGAAAGAGTTCGGGTGTATGATTGTATTCATTTAATTAGATCAAATCGGGATATGTACAAAAAGATTTGTGAAATCCAACCATCAAGAAGAAAACTAAATGCATAGGTTAATAACTAACTAAATGTACAAGTTCTGATAAAACAAACATTATACAATATTTGCAAATGTCTCCATATTTCATTATCTAAAACAACAATTCAGTTTCTGCCACAGAAAATTAAAGTGCAAGCTGCTTTGAAATATACTGAAAAGCTATTGCATTATCTTTTCATTGTTATTTGACATGTTTAGAAAAGTTGGCTAATTATTTGCCACAGTGCATCTTTAAACACACCAGCAGTATAGTAGAATGAGTCTTGTAAAGTAGAAAAGTAACATCTTTCAAATGTAACAAGTAAATTAAGTCAATACATTAAAAATAAATGGGTATCAGTTGTCCTTTGTTGGGGATTGACAGACAATATTTAATATTGAGTGAAATCTTTCAAATTACAGTCAATTCAGTTTTAAATCTAGAGAAATAAAAGAAAATGTTTTAGGGTGTCCCGATAACAAGCTTTCAGATACTCCTCTACTGAGTCCAAGAGTATTAGCAGCCAGAAAAGTGATGTCAGTCTACTCAGGGTCAAAGGTCAGTCTTACCCAGGTAGGTGATGTTGTCAGCCAGCTCACAGCCATCGGCGCTGGGGAAGAAGCGGAGCGTCTCTTGGCTGGCAGCTCCTAGGATGTAGGTGTGGATGGGAGCTGCCTCACCACAGGACACAAGAGTTCCTCACATTATTAATCACCACAGGACACACAGGGGTTCCTCACATTATTAATCACCACAGGACACACAGGGGTTCCTCACATTATTAATCACCACAGGACACACAGGAGTTCCTCACATTATTAATCACCACAGGACACACAGGAGTTCCTCACATTATTAATCACCACAGGACACACAGGAGTTCCTCACATTATTAATCACCACAGGACACACAGGGGTTCCTCACATTATTAATCACCACAGGACACACAGGGGTTCCTCACATTATTAATCACCACACGACACACAGGAGTTCCTCACATTATTAATCACCACAGGACACAGAGGGGTTCCTCACATTAATCACCACTACGAATGTTTTAGGTGTACGGATAGTTATTATATAAAAACTAATCATGTATTATGTCATTGGTATAGCATTATTAACGCATCATTATAAACCTCCTATTAGTTTTGTCTGTGATGACATATGTATAGCCTAACTGCTCACTAAGGGTTAGGTAGACTATAAAGCCTATAAACTGCGTGAGACATTATTGTATTGTCTTGATCTTTTCAAGTTTTACATGAAAAATAAAGAAATTAGATTGTACGCGGAGTCTCCCAAGAACAACAAACATCAATGACATTGTTAAATAGTGTAGTGGTTTGAGACACAGTCTACCACACAGGAGACCGGGTACGGCCAGGGACAAAACAAAACTAATTTGGATTAAATTATTGTCATTGAACAGTACAAGTACAACAAAATACAGTTAGCATCTAACGAGAAGTGCAAATAGAAGAAGGCAGAAAATGTACTAGTATTAAATATATGCTTCAGTAGCTACGTAATAGCAGTGTAACACAATATCGATTCACTTGAGTATAGCAATATTATGTTTTTGCGATATAGTTTATGTGATATAGTTTATATAACATCTGGATACACTCTGATGTACTTTATATAACCTCTGGATACACTCTGTGATATAGTTTATATAATATCTGGATATGCTTTGTGATATACTCTATATAATATCTGGATACACTCTGTGATGTACTTTATAACATCTGGATGCACTCTGTGATATAGCTTATATAACATCTGGATACATTCTGTGATATACTTTATATAATATCTGGATACGCTCTGTGATATTCTTCATATAACATTTGGCCACTTGAAAAAGATCATTATTATTGTGTTAAATTTGCCCTGTTGTCCAAGTCCAATTGAGCAGTTAATGCACACTACAATGTCCTCCGTAGTATAACAGCAATCAAAAATCTAGTTATATGTTATATATTAACATGTCACATTTTTGTTCTTTTTTAATTTTGTAGGATTTTCCCCTCATGTTATTTTTGTTCTCCTCTGCTTATCTTGGACCAGTTGACATTCTACTGGATTTAAGTGCATCCAGCCTGTATTTTCTGCTTGGCTGTTTCTAAGCCCCCAATCACATTGGCTCCACATTGCTTCTAGCATACAGAGCACATCATTCCCTCTTCATTATGTCTGAGACACCTGAAAACATATGGCCATTCAGCATTAAAACTTTGTTTATTAGAAGATCTAGAATCCCATAAAAAGTATGAAATCACTCATCAAGCTTTATAAGTAGAGTCAATATTCATGTTATCTATTTTTGTTGTTATGCTGTTCTTGTTAAGGTGACTTTCATTAAAAATGCATCAGAGCTGCAGGCCTACATATAACAGGCTTAGTTTTTTTTCTCCATCCATGCCATAACACCACATTATTTATCCTCCTCTCTCGACTTCCTTCAGCTGTAGGCTACTGGGCTCTGCTGCCTGCACTCATCCAGCATCTTCACGTTCATATATTTATACTGTTAGTGACTTAAATGTTATTTCTATATTTTTACACTCTATATTGCATAGAAAATGTTGTTGGGGAAAGTAGCCTACATACCCTGCTCTAATCATCCCACCAGTCATCTGTCAGTCTCATAATCTCTAGAAAAATCTGTGATTCTACTAGACATCACCTGAAATGTTAACAAATGTTAGGCGGACTGGATGTAGTTTAGGTTTTATCAAGTTTTATTGAAATATTTTGACATTCTTGGGTGTAAAAGTAAACTAGGTTCCCCTTGAAGTTACTCATTTCTGTGACATGAGGACCGGTATGCAAGATTGCCAGATCATTGACAGTAAACCATAGAATCCACACAAACACTCTATATTTTTTACAACCCTATCAGTAAATCGACTATTTCAAGCACATAAAAATTGCGGGAGAAGGCAACACTACCAATATGAACCCTTCCCTCCTCCGGCCACATTCGCTGCAGTCGTTTTGTATACAGTAAAATCCGTTCTTCACAACAATCCCTTTTACACTCAGCCCGATCCCACTAGGCTTTCCTCATTTTCTGTCTTGTTAATCAAGCTCAACTGTTTCCCAAATAGTACAGTGGTTGCATTTAAGGGACACAAGCCACTCTATTAAAATAGGAAGGAGTTTAACTAGGTTAGGGTTAAGCCAATAGGAAGGAGTTTAACTAGGTTAGGGTTAAGCCAATAGGAAGGAGTTTAACTAGGTTAGGGTTAAGCCAATAGGAAGGAGTTTAACTAGGTTAGGGTTAAGCTAATAGGAAGGAGTTTAACTAGGTTAGGGTTACGCTAATAGGAAGGAGTTTAACTAGGTTAGGGTTAAGCTAATAGGAAGGAGTTTAACTAGGTTAGGGTTACGCTAATAGGAAGGAGTTTAACTAGGTTAGGGTTAAGCTAATAGGAAGGAGTTTAACTAGGTTAGGGTTACGTTAATAGGAAGGAGTTTAACTAGGTTAGGTAAGTGTTAAACTAACCAATGGTGGAAGGTACTATAGTAATCTCATGGAAATGTTCTCCTCTATTTGTCTTAATTGCACACTAAGTATTGCCATTTGTACTTACTGCATGTGCCTTCTTCACACATCTACAGTAAACATTCCACCAATCCCAGCGCCATGGGGGGGAACAAGGGCCTTTCTCACTCAGATAGAAACTAGTGAATATCACAGTTATATACCGCTTCTTTTTCATCCAGTTAGATGCTTACTGCATTTTGTTGTACTGTACATGTTTAATGAAATCAAAGAAGAATCTAATCTAAGGTGTTTAACCTGCTGAGGGGGTGTTCAGATTGGTAAAGAATGTGTGGTAAATATACCTTTCTTTGCTCCAGACTTGTACACTTGCCATTCAGCTTGAGCATCTGGAGACGAGCCAAAGAAATCTCCAACACACAGCAGCAACTGCATAAAAAAGTACGACATTATGTGTTTGTACAAACGTGTGTGTGTGTGTCACACGCGTGGTAAGGACAACAACTCACATCAAACTGACCACTCTTCTTTTGGATAGTGCGCACGCGGTTAAACACTGCGTTTATTCTTCCTCCTACGTCACCACATGCGAGGCTAAAATATATTACAGAGAGAATTGGGAAAAACTGCTTGTTATGTTCAGAATGCATTGAAAACGGAAACGTAGAGAAGAATATGAACCGCTAAATTGACCATTGAACTACTCCAGCCTCACCCCAACAGTACTATACAATAATGCTCAGTCTCTTACGAGAAAGCTAACTCTGGATGGCTAACTTTCTTATTAGGGTATCGTTTACGGTAAGACAAGTTACTAGAATTAACTTGACTTTATAATGAGAGAAACTTACATCCTTAACGGTTGTTCCCCCATTCCGTCTGATGTTCAAAACAAGTTTGTTTGCTGCCTAGTTAGCTACGGGAGTTAGCTCAGTCTTGGGTGACTACTTAGCTGTAGACGTGTGCATCGACAACATTCTCCCCTTTCGTCGACGATCAGTTATGACTCAAATAATTCATAAACATTTCAATATATTAGTACATAAACAAATATCCGTATTTTCCATTTAATTAACTAACAATATAGGTTACTGGTGTAAATACTTACATGTTGGAGTTGGTAAAACAAATACTTCATTAGATAGCGGAAATTGTTCTAGTCGGATGATTATCGCGATGGACCAAGAATAGGTTATACTTTAGGTTACTATACATTTGGTTTGTTGCTGTTCCACAAACAGTATGTGAAAGAAATGTGCAATTGATTATTATAATTGAGTTCTTCCTAGCCACTGAAATTCAACACTATAGTTGTTTGCTCCTTGGAGTTAAGGGCCGGGTGTTTTGTATAAGCACTTTATGACAAATGCTGATGTAAAAAGGGCTTTATAAATACATTTGATTGATTATATTATAAAACTATAGTTGTTAAATTAGTCAACAATACTTTAACAATTGCATCCGTTTGACTTCACAAATATATTTGTATTATAATAAACCGCCGTTTGTTTACTATCGCACGTTAATGCGAAACAACATTTGTATCACTGTAATTAGCTCAATTTCTGATAATGGGCGTGTAAAGTAGCTTAATCGACTACTGGTGGACCCTTCTGCATTCATTTCAGCGGTCGGCATCTCTATTATTTCTCTAGGAGACTACTGTTCTCCTAGCAGCATATATTACACTGGCAGCGCTGACACAGATGTATTTTTCTAAATAAAAGCCATGATTGAAATGTATTGCATGGTGCTTAAATCGGTAACACAACATTTTTCATAGTATTCAAAAGGAAGTTAGATATTTTTCTCACAGCAAAATAATAATGATTATTTATATCCATATAGCCTGGCCCTGCTCCCAGTAGACTGGCACTGCTAGCAAAAACAGGTTCAAAGAAAGAGGATTCAGGATCACTAAAAAGTGCACTCATACAGACATTATAAAACAAGCATGAATATATACTGTATATATTTACACTACCATTCAAAGGTTTGGGGTCACTCAGAAATTTTGTTTTCCATGAAAACATACATGAAATGAATTTGAATAGGAATTATAGCAAAATGAATAGGAAATATACTAATTGACAACAGTGCCGGCTCTGGTCTTTTGGGGTCCCTAAGCAAAATGTCACTGGGGACCCCGCTCCTCTATACCTAGCAGTCAGAGGCCACCTAGCGATTTGGGTCCCTAAGTGACTGTTTATGTCACTTATACCTGGAGCCGGCCCTGATTGACAAGGTCAGAAATAATTATTGTTAACTGAAATAATTATTGTGTTCAATCTTGACATTAAAAGGTTCTGTTATAGGAGGACATTGGCTCCAATTAAACGCTGTCCACAGGGTATGCCATGGTGTTGCATAATGGAGTGATGCCTTCCTTCAAGATTCCTTTTACTCTGTACAAATCACCCACTTCAAAACTAAAGCACCCCCAGACCATTACATTGCCTCCACCATGTTTGACATCTGGCACCAAGCACTCCCCCAGCATCTTTTCTCGTGGTCTGCATCTCAGTGAATGTTATTCTTTGCGATCCGAACACCTCAAACATAGATTTGTCTCTCCATAACCCTTTTTTTCCAATTGTAATCTGTTCAGGGTCTGTGTTCATTTGCCCATCTTAATCTTTCTTTTTATTTCAAATCGCCACCATACTGGAGTCGCCTCTCCACTGTTGGCATTGAGACTGGTGTTTTGCAGATACTATCCAATGAAGCTACCAGTTGAGGATCTCCTGTCTTTGTTGCAGATCACGATGATACCTGACGATTCCAGCTGCCAGTCTCAGAACAAGTATAGACTGACGAGTTTCCGAAGGAGGTTCTTTGTTTCTGGCCATTCTGAGCCTGTAATTGAACCCACAATTGTTGTTGCTTCATATACTCAACTTGTCTAAAGGACAGTTTTATTGCTTCTTTAGTTTTCAATATACTGTGCTGATGTAATTGCAAAAGGGATTTCTAATGATCAATTAGCCTTTTAAAATGATAAACTGTATTCCTGATCAATTTGATGTTATTCCAATGGACCAAAAATGTGCCTTTCAAATCCTATAAATGCATGAACAACAGAAATAAGAGATAGAGAATTCAGAATAAAGTGAAATAAATAAATAATACATTAATACGGTAGTGATACCATATTTAATATAGTGGTAAGTTTCTATGTGTAATATTCCTCCTCATCTTATTGTATATTCACTATTATAATAATTGTTGCGGTTGTTGTTACAGAGGCTGTTATGATGGTTGTTTTTAGTGATAGTGATGGTCTCATTGCAAATTGTCGGTTTACACAGTCTCTGAGCAGATGTGAGTTTGATTGTAAGGAGACAAAAATATAACATTGATGAACACCAGCTCTGTCTGTGAAATTATTTTACAATAATTTTAAGGTCAAATTGGATTGTACGCATGTTTCATGAATGTTTTTGTGTTCCTTTATCTTTAATTAGAGCTCAAGAGTTCATGCAGAAAAGGTTCTAGCTGGTTTCTGCTGGTTGTCAAATATGTTAATTTCTTGAACAATTCTACTGCAGATAGAAACCTGTTTTTGTCAATTCCCAACAAAATCATTGTGCATTTATGTATTGATATACTTTGACAGTTTGGATATATTCAGTTGATACAACACATTTAAATTTGAATCCATCCTTCCTCATTTTCCACTTACCTTAAAATATCTGCTATCATGTTGATGACCAACATTACATGTCAGCGAGAACAATAAAATTAAAAACATGAACTCAAAGCACCTCTCAGTACTATAATAGGTCATTAGCAATAAGGGTGTTCTCAATATGAAATGTAAATAAATACATTTCAGACAAATTGTTCCCTTAAATTTAGGCCAATGTTTTAAGTATAGCAAGCAAACATGGTCAAAACATCGATATAATATCTCTCCAGGAACAAGGTGGCGCATCTAAAAACTGTTCAAGAATTGTCAGGAAAACTCAGGAAAACTGTTCAAGAATGGGATGTGCATTATGTCCATCACAAGAAGTTAAAAGGCCACATCCCTTAGGTAGTTTGAAACAAGAAATTACAGTTAGTCTACAACATTAAAATAATACAAAAATAGTAATACGTACAAAACAATTTGTATGATCTTGTGCTCTAAACTGAAAATAAAAATGTAACCAGGGCTCATATTATTTTCCCACAGTCCAATTGTCTCAAATTTTTACACATTTAAATGTTTTCATTGTTAAGAGATGTTGATGAAGAATAAGGTAAAGAGTTTGGATTTCTATGTCTGTCAAGTTCAACAGCTGTGCTCCGGTTTTCTTCTTACTGTACTGATGTGACTAATGAGGAACAGTTTGTTAAATGTTGATGTCAGAATGACCTGTTGCTTGTCCTTGAATGCCTCGGGAGGATGAGTGTGGATAAGGGAATCCTTCCACTTCACAGAATATGCTGTGTAATAATGAGTAGTGGGTGGGGGAGCCAATCACAGGGTTGTGAGACATGGAAGATTCGAGAAGGATCCATCCAGCAATTAGCATAATGGGAGGACCTAATATCATTGTGCAACTGTATGAAAAAGGTTTGGAAGTCGGTTGTTCTGCAGACCAACATGGATTGATTGCTCTGCAGATCAGCAAGGCTTTATGGCATCGATAAAGTCTACTTTTGAATTCACAAACTACTGAGAATTGTAACATTTTCCACAAATGTTACAATTCTCAACCCACCCTCCAGGGGGCTCTCCACCCCTGTATCTCAATCCTGGCACTCCAGCACTACTATGAATCTGTCAGTCCCTTTGTGAGATAATCTCTGCATCAATGTCTTACATTGAGGGACATTTATGCCATGTCTGTACGCTCTTTGTATATTCATCCTCAATGAATTACAGTTACCATAACTGTTTTCTGTAACACCCTGGTAACTCTATTCTCATGCTCCAGCGCTTGGATAAACTCGTCAGTCCTTTTGTGAGATATTACCCAGCATCGATGTCTAAACAGCAGCACAAGCACTTGCATTATCCATCATCAGCAGGCTGTTACATTTACACAGAGGTTATTCCTCTGATAGCACCAGAACTTGCATTACAGATAAATCATTTAACAATTGGTAAAAGATAGAAACATTTAAATAAAACAAAAATATTGAAGAGAAATAAACAAAAAAATACAATACAATAAAAAACTAGAATAAAAACATAACTGGTAGATTCTGTATTTTGCTGACTAAGTAGAGGTCTTAACAGTCCCCAAGTGCAGAATAGCAGAGAGGCACAGAGCTACAATAGACCTGACCACACAGACCATCTCAGTACTCTGACTAACTATAACATAATATTGATTTAAAAAAATAATAAAACAGCTAACACCACAATAAGCACTGCGAAGAGAGGGTCTAAATGGAGATCATAAAACTAAACCGGTCTACAATGATTCTTCTTCACGAAATCGAATGGGGTGTATTCATTTCCTCCAAACAATATGTGTAAGTTGCTAATCGTTTTATCAAAATAAGTTTCTATTGGACCGATGTAGGTAGTTCGCGCTCCGTTTAGTCAAACAAGACAAAAGGGGGCGGGACCTACCACAATTTGTCCAATAGAAACTGTGTTAAATAAAACCATTAGCAACTCAAACATTTCCGAACAAAAACTATTTGTTTGGAATGAATATACCCCTGCTACTGTTGTTCTCCATCCTGGCATTTGCCTCCATCCTGGTCTCTCAGAAGTGCCCGGACCAAAAACAGGAAGTAAGTAACAAAATCAAACCCTAAAATTCAGTTTCTGTTTGGGGCTCGATGTGATAAAAGGACATAGCTCATTACAGACTACAGAACAAGCACAACACAGAATGCAGCACTGAAATATCAATCATACTGCATATTACACACAAGCTGCATTTTTCAGAACTAATATGGCGTCGAAGACTTTTCGTCTTCTTTCGTTTAGCAGTAAGCTGGCGTGCTAGTTAGCTTGACATGATATGGGAGAAGTGAACGAACGTCATTTAACACCGCTGCCGACCTCATAGTAGCATAGCACGCAATAATTGTTTCGTTGTTGCAAAGCTTCTATTTCGACTTTGACAGTCTGAGTACCTGAATTAAAATAACGCTAACTAACCAGTTAAATAATTTGTGTTTCGTCAGAGTGCATTAGCTAGCAGACTAGCACCACGCAATGGGTGTAGCAATCTCCTGCTATTGCTACAGTTGGTGGCCTGTCCTTTTTGGTTTATTGTAGTGGCAATGAGTGAAATGTTAAGTATGATAGAAAAGCGTATGGCTTCCGAAAAGCGTATTTCTCTAGGCTGTTTGCCAACACAAAAATTGCCTTTGAAAATGCTTTTTTCTTAACGATTGCTTCAGATGCCTTGATAAAGTGTTATTTACACTTCGAAATAAAAGCTTAACAATTATCAGAGCTGGCATGGTAAAACATATTTTTATCTGTTCTTGAAGACAGAGTTAACCTTAACGGACGAAGAATTTCTGTAAATGACAATGGGTTCTATGTCAATTTAAATAGTAAACAAGTTTTGGAGCTGGACGCCAGTTATTTTATGGAATCGCTAATGTTTATTTATTTGTATTCGGTTAGTATCGACATACGGTCTAATTGGCAAACATTTTCTTTTTTAGGGAAGCGCATGTTACACATTCAGGTGTTGCAGACATGGTAAACTTGAAACATTTGTGAACCTAAGATCTAAGCTTAGACGTACTCAAACCCAAACCAACTAGTGGGCGTAAATCTACTGAATATATTCTCTACCAGGTACCCCAACACCTCGTTTTATCACATAATCGAATGGTCGAAGTTAGGGATTTGCTACAAATAACATTGAGTCAACAAAAGCCTATACTTGACAAATATACTGAAAATTCATACTTGTTTTTATGTTTTTCATGTAAATTGCAATCCTTCAAGGGGGTCCGGCAATCCCATATATTTTACAAACAAAAACTGGAATTGAATGAATCCACCAACTGTGACACTGCACATCATGAATAGACCCTCCACCTGCAATACGTACAGTGACCCTCCACCTGCAATACGTACCGTTACCCTCCAACTGCAATACGTACCATGACCCTCAAACTGCAAAACGTACCAAACCGTGACCCTTCAACTGCGATATGTACCAAACCGTGACCCTTCAACTGCAATACGTACTGCGGCCCTCCAACTGCAAAATTTACTGAACCATGACCCTCCAACTGCAATACGTACAGTGACCCTCCAGCTGCAAAATGTACTGAATCATGACCCTCCAACTGCAATACGTACCGTGGCCCTCCAACTGCAATACGTACCGTGGCCCTCCAACTGCAATACGTACCATGACCCTCAAACTGCAAAACGTACCAAACCGTGACCCTTCAACTGCGATATGTACCAAACCGTGACCCTTCAACTGCAATACGTACTGCGGCCCTCCAACTGCAAAATTTACTGAACCATGACCCTCCAACTGCAATACGTACAGTGACCCTCCAGCTGCAAAATGTACTGAACCATGACCCTCCAACTGCAATACGTACCGTGGCCCTCCAACTGCAATACGTACCGTGACCCTCCACCTGCAATACGTACCGTGACCCTCCAACTGCAATACGTACCGTGACCCTCCACCTGCAATACGTACCGTGACCCTCCAACTGCAATACGTACCGTGACCCTCCAACTGCAATACGTACCGTGACCCTCCAACTGCAATACGTACCGTGACCCTCCACCTGCAATACGTACCGTGACCCTCCAACTGCAATACGTACCGGGACCCTCCACCTGCAATACGTACCGGGACCCTCCAACTGCAATACGTACCATTACCCTCCACCTGCAATACGTACCGTGACCCTCCAACTGCAATACGTACCGTTACCCTCCACCTGCAAAACGTACCATGACCCTCCAACTGCAAAATGTACCAAACCGTGACCCTTCAACTGCGATATGTACAGTATCTCAGGTTTTGTGTAATGGAGCACCCCTAATGCTACATGCACATTTCCCGCTCGGGCAGGGCGTAACTTCCTTATTTATGCCAGCAACAACCAGTCAACCAGCATAGGGGAAACATCAGTCATCAGTATTTATTATCTGTGTGACTCAACTACTAAAAACGTATTACGACGATGCCAAGTCAATGATTTGTGATGTTCAAATAGCAATTTACTTCATGTATCACTCACCCGTGATCCCAATGATCTCTGAAAATTTCCATGCATCAATTTTTTTTAAAGTATATTTCTGCGTGAAGCCAGAGAAGCATTATAAATAATGGGGAGACCAGACACTGCAATTATAAGTTTCTCGTGTCAATTTATTTTAGCTAGCATGTGAGTTTCTAGCTAGCAAGTAGAAAAAAGAGAAGGGACTTCAAGGTGTAACATTTTCCCTGCCATTGGTAGTCACCAAATTCGGTGACTGCCCACTCGCTGGATATTAGCATAAAGTTGAACATTTCTCAACTGTCGCTGGGAGATTTTGTCTCTGGGAGTATTCCCGCCCACTGTCGCCATGATTTGCTAGCTCTCGTTGGAAATTAAGGAGAGAGTGCCTCTTTGTAGCTCTAGCAAGCAGACAGTGTGCACGTAGAGTAAGGGGTACCAACATTTTCTGGACAACCGGCTTCACAGATTTCTCATTAGGTAGATGTGCTCGTTTCCAAAAATGCTCACCATAATGAAGAAGAAACAACAAAGAACTGTCTGACATGAGGAAGATGAGGACCACTCTCCAGGAGGTAGGCATGAGCGTGACAGCCAGTATAATTTGCAGAACACTTGGTGGGCTAAAGTGCTGCCTGCAATTCATATATGGTTCATGGATGTAAATGCCCTCAAATTAAAGCTGACAGTCAGAAATGTAACCTGACTTATTTATTTATTCCATATTCGATGCGATTGAGAGCCGGGAAAAGAACATTTCTGTTACCGTCTAAATACTTATGAACGGGGAACTGTATTTAGTGCAGCTATGCATTTTCAGAATGTACATTATTCGAAGGATGTTGACCCAATATTATTGTTAGTAAATCCTGCAACATTGGTCATTCCTCAATCTGAGATCTTCTCATGTACTGACAAAAAGCCAAACCAATTTAGATACCTGAATGGTATTCAATTCACAGCGATCTACCTGGTATTCACAGCGATCTACCTGGTATTCACAGCGATCTACCTGGTATTCACAGCTAACAACCTGGAATTCACAGCTAATGACCTAGTATTCACAGCTACCAACCTGGTATTCACAGCTATCTACCTGGCATTCACAGCTACCTACCAGGAATTCACCGTTTTTTTGTATTTTCTGACTGTTATTTATCAGGAAGAACACTATGAACACATTCTTATTTAGAGCAACATCCTGGGACTGGGTCTGCCCCGGACGTCCTGTCACCCTAGGCAAGACAAAATATTGCTGCCTTTTCCCCAATATCAGCAGCCAAGTATCAAAATGCTGCTTCAAATTCAAGTGCCGCCCAAGGCAGCTCCATTATCTGCCTAATGGAAGGGTTGGCCCTGACCTGGGAGCAATAACAGTTTAACTGCCTTGTTCAGGGTTTTGACTTTGATGTCTTGGGGATTAAAACCATCAATCTTTTGTGTACTGGCCCAATGTTCTTGACCACTCAGCTACCCTCTTGTCCTCTTTACGGTAATACACATGGTATTCCTGGTCCTTTATGTCTTATAACCTCTGTTTCCTATATGCTCGTGTCCTACATGATTGGTGTAATGCCATCTATATTGATACATTTAAAATAAATGCATGCTGTGAGTGAACTTGTATTTTGTGCTTGTTTCTCAGTATGAGCTCGAGGGAGGACGAGGAGACAGTGACTCTGGAGTCTGTCAGCTCTGTTACACTCTCCCAGGACAGCGATGGCAGCATCATACTACACTGTCCTCAACATGGTAACACGCTGTCCTCAACAAGGGAACACGCTGTCCTCGACGCGCCGACACGCTGTCCTCGACGCGCCGACACGCTGTCCTCGACGCGCCGACACGCTGTCCTCGACGCGCCGACACGCTGTCCTCGACGCGCCGACACGCTGTCCTCGACGCGCCGACACGCTGTCCTCGACGCGCCGACACGCTGTCCTCGACGCGCCGACACGCTGTCCTCGACGCGGTAACACTCACTGTCGGTGACGCGGTAACACTCACCGTCGGTGACGCGGTAACACTCACCGTCGGTGACGCGGTAACACTCACCGTCGGTGACGCGGTAACACTCACCGTCGGTGACGCGGTAACACTCACCGTCGGTGACGCGGTAACACTCACCGTCCTCATTGTGGTAACACACAGCGCCCTCAATGTGGTAGCGCACACAGTCCTCAATGTGGTAACACACTGTTAAAGACAGTATAATCAAAATACACACACAGGAAATGTTATTTTGGGTATGTATAAAGTATTCAGAGCACTGTGTGTTTGTGTAGATGAAGACTCTGAGCCAATCCAGAAGAGAATGTGCCTGACCAGTGAGGTCCAGACAGGGACTGACTCCACTCCTCAGTTCTCAGTGATCACCCTTCCCAGTGAGTTACAAACCCTAACCACACACACACATTGTACACAGCTAGTTGAACTCTACACTCAGACTGTTGTGGGTTGCCTGACGAAGTGTAATGTCATATAGTGTCCGAAAGAGATGAAAGCTTCGAGGTGACCATGACCGCTACTTCTGACAGTGACATCACGGACAGGGGTGTGGCCCAGATACAGGTACCCTGCTAACCCCTCCCACTACTCTTCTATGGGTGTGGCCAAACATGTCTCCTTCCCATACTCCTCTGATGTGTTGATGTGATGTTACTGTGGATCCTCAGAACAGTGAAGAGATGTCTCCTGTCAGCCAGGCCTGGTTCACCACCAAGGAGGACAAAGACACACTGGTCAACAAAGGTTAACACATAACCAACTGTTCATGTCTTTGGTTTGGTTTGCACTCTGATCCTGACACGAGACAAAGCTAACGAAGGCTGTGATTGGTGGTTTGTGTACAGGCCATAAGTGGAAACAGGGCATGTGGTCTAAAGAGGAGATCGACCTTCTGATGAGCAACATCCAACAATATGTAAAGGTACAGAACACGCACTGAAACACGCACTGAAACACGCACTGAAACACGCACTGAAACACGCAATGAAACACGCACTGAAACGCCCTGAAACACGCCCTGAAACACGCCCTGAAACACGCCCTGAAACACGCCCTGAAACACGCCCTGAAACACGCCCTGAAACACGCCCTGAAACACACACTGAAACACACACTGAAACACACACTAAAACACACTGAAACAAGCACACTCGCATGCATGTGTTTTTTCAGAAGAATGAGTCCCAGTTTTCCCAAAAACCCAAAACACTAATCTTAACTTGAATCTTAAACCGGACCTTCAAAATTAGCTTCAAATGTAACTGCGTGTGTGTGTGCGGGCGTCTGTGTGTGCGTGTTTGCGTGCGTCTGTGTGTGTGTGTGTGTGTGTGTGTGTGTGTGCGTGTGCGTGCGTCTCTGTGCGTGCATGCGTCTCTGTGCGTGCGTGCGTCTCTGTGCGTGCGTGCGTCTGTGTGTGTGCACGTGTGTAGGGTCGGGGAATGGAGGACCCTGCAGAGATCATCTTTGAGATGTCGAAGGAGGAGCGTAAGGACTTCTATCGCAGCGTGGCCTGGGGTCTGAACCGGCCGCTGTTCGCTGTCTACCGACGAGTCCTTCGCATGTATGACAACCGCAACCACGTGGGAAAGTACGCCGTCACACATACACATGGAGTGTCTGTGTCTCTCTGTGTGTGTGTGTGTGTGTGTGTGTGTGTGTGTGTATGTGTGTGTCTTTGGTGTTCGTTTTGGGTTAGGGTTGTGGTTTTGGTTTGTGTGTTTAGTGTTTATTTTTTATTTTACATTTATTTTACCAGGTAAGTCGATTGACAACCAATTCTCATTTACCATAATGACTTGGGCAAAGACATAAATACAAGACAACACTAGTTATACATAAATACTAATAACAACCCAATATGGAAGAGATTTGTGTTGATGTGTGTTTTGAGTTGTGCTGATCTGTTGTTATATTGCAGGTACACTCCTGAGGAAATCGACAAACTGAAAGAGTGAGTATGACATCACTTCCTGGTTTCACTTTCTCCTCTTAAAATGTTTTACTGTCAATATATGCTGCAGTGTGTTTGTGTGTGTTGGGTGTGTGTGTGTATGTTGGGGTGTGTGCGTGTGTGGTATGGTGTGTGTGTTGGGTGTGTGTGTGTATGTTGGGGTGTGTGGCGTGTGTGGTATGGTGTGTGTGTGTGTGTGTGGTATGGTGTGTGTGGTATGGTGTGTGTGTGTGTGTGTGTGTGTGTGTGGTATGGTGTGTGTGGTATGGTGTGTGTGTGTGTGGTGTGGGATGGTGTGTGTGTGTGTGTGTGTGTGTGGTATGGTGTGTGTGTG
>JACXGJ010012303.1:0-18197 GCA_016801105.1 Esox niger | reverse complement strand
ACACACACACACACACACACACACACACAGTGGCCATTTAGCATTAGGGGTGGGACGACACATTCAATACTTCAGTTAGTGCTTGGTCGCTTACTGCATACTTAAGTCTGAATACGCCATCATTAAAGCTATGTCGTTATGAGAGGAGGTGTACAAAAGTAAGTAAAGAGAGATTGTATTGTCTCTAACCACAAACACTGTCAAAGCCAATAACGTCCTGTCATGCTGTCGGTTTTACGCATGAGCGCCCTGGCTCTGGTCCAACCCATTGATTTCCTGGACCAATCAGATGGGCCCAAATGTGTTTGCACTCTGTGAGGGGTGGGGGCGGTGGTCATGGCCAGACTCTTTCCGGAGAACAAACCAAGTTCTGTAGGTGTGGCATTGTGTTTGGCTAGCAGTCTGGCTAGCCGGGGTGGCGGGTGGGGGCTAGGCGGCCCTCAGCCTGAGAAAATTGGTACATCGAGGAAAACATATGGTCAACTTTTTTACCCAACCACTCCAGGTTTCTCACTCACTGGCATCAGGCTGACATATATGTCTTTCACAAGGGTTGAGAGTTTGGAAGGATTTTGGACTACCTGAAATGTCTGACTCCGCCCCTTAACGAGTGATTAGGGGTGTAAGAGTAAGTAACCGTTTCATGAAACAAATCTGTTAGCTTTGCGGTTTGACCGTTCGAGACGAGCAACTGGCTCAGCCATAAAGGACTGCGCAGATGAGTCAGGGAGGATGGTGTTTGTGTTGTAGCGCTGGGTGTCCTTTCCCTGTCCCAGACCAACAGACAGAAAATGGATCCAGAACGCTGCCCCTCTCGTTGAAGATGAAGGGATGGCAAGGTGGGGGCAGTGAAGTAGGAAGCCGCCATTGGCCGGACACTCTCCTCTCCGGAGTGACAGAGATGTTTCCTTTGACTTCAGGGCAGCTCCCCGCCCCCCCCACCCTCCCAGTGGGCACTGTGATTTACAGTCTTGTAAACACATAGGAAGTAGCATTGCAAACGGTTTAACAAAGTCAATAAAAGCAGACATCATTCCTGGTATGGGGTGGGGGGGGGGTCACATCTCTTCCTCCTTCACTCCCTTTTCCCTTCATCCCCCTCATTCCCCTCCCTACCTCCCCGTCCCCCTCTCGGTCTTCTCCGTCCCCCCGCGCTCCTCTCCTCTCTCTCCCATCCCTCCGTTCTCCGTCTCCCCCCGCTCCTCTCTCTGTTTCTTAGCGTTGGGAGAGCGAGCCGGGCCGATGGCTTTAGCAGGCCTACCTGCGGGGTTGCTTAGAGCGGCGTGGTGTTTCATCTCGGTACAGGAGAAGAAGTGGCCCCTGGCCCTTGGCGCCACCCCCCCCTCCAACCCCCGCCGCGCACATCCCTCTGAACAGCTGTGCGGGCTTGGAGTGGAGGAGAGGACCATGGAAATGGGTGAAAGAAGAAAGAGGAAATTCAACGGACCTCAGGGAACCTTGACTTGCTTTCCCCTCTCGGTTCCTGGCTCCATCCCTCTCTCCTGAAACGTCTTTTCCCGTCTTCCTCTTGCAATTTTCTACTCTCTCTCTCTCTCTCTGCCCGTCACTGTTGTCCCTCTCCATCGTGTTCTGTTTCTTCCGGTCATTCTCCCTCTTCCTCCTTTGGTCCCCTGTTCTTCTCCCACTCTTTCTCCCTAATCATCCCTCACCCAAATATACTGCGCAGGTCCTATGCAAGGCGCGGCAAGGCGCCTTTTACAGATCCATCCGCCGTGCTAACAGCCCCTGCCTGGACACCATACTCCTCTTCATCAGCTAGAGCTCCTGAAAGATGAGAAAGAGGTCTTCAAGGCCGACGTTTTTGGGTCCCCACATCACCCCCCAATGTGTCATCACCATCATCAGCCCTTGTTTCTCTCTCCCCCTCTCTGGTGAGATCACACTGCAGCTTCCTCACACACGTCCAAGAGGTGGATATTTAAAAGGGAACAATCGGTGAGAATCCCACAATCCACACGGACTTGGGCGCCACTCAAATCACTTCTTGTGGCTTTATAATCCTATTGTTCTGTCCCCATCCGTACTGGTTACTCTTTACGTGGGGCTGTTCGGTTCTGGGGCCGGGTTGTCTTGCAGTTGGCCTGTTTGTGTTGGACAGAAGGACAGTCACTGGGGGATTTCAGTCTTGTTCAGCAGCCATGGCTGCTATAAGCTTTCCTTGCCTGGAAATTGGAGAGGTGAAAACTCTATTGTCTTCGTCCCTTGACGAACCAAATACACTACAGCAGCAGTGGGTTTCCAGTAACACTAATTGGCCCATAACTCAATTTTGCTTATTTTCCTCAACAATGAAACATGATGAGGAGGAGCTGTCTGTTGATAGAGGCCTTGTATGACCTTGTATTGTTCTCATTAAGGATGGGAATTTTCTTCACGCAAACTAACCAAACATTGACTTGACTGTATTTACCAGTGTTCACAAAGCTTACGAAATGTGTTTGAAGTTCAGATTACAAATGTGCCACCGATATTTAACTAGACATTTGTTGTCAGGACCACGTTGTGGCCTTGTACTTACGTAAGATTGTAAGGGGCTGTCTGTAAGACTTTTACTGTACTACTAGAATAAATACAAGCAGAAATGACCAGAAGACATCTGCAAATAGTGTTTTAATATAATCTTTCAAAGGTTTCTACTATTACCATGTTCCTGAAATATTTCCCATTTTAGCCTTCTCGCCGGTCTGTCTTGTTATCTCCTCATGCTCATTTTTGACACTCCCAGTACTATCCTCTCTACCCCAAACAACCTTGGACGAGCTAATACTAAGTTCTGTCATTGTTTTTATTCATTCTTGTAAAGGTTAGAGGCAGGATTGTGGTGAAATGTCTGACACAGAGCTAGCAAGCCATCCCGTGTTTTACTGTATGATCACACATTATGTTCTCTCCTGTGCCGAACACCAGTCCTACAATCTATAAAGATTAATATAGCAATTTTCTCAAATTGTTTATTGGTCCATGTTTAAAAACCCACTTAACGATGGGGTATTTAATGGTATAATAACAGTTATGGATTACTGGCAAAGTAATCCAACAGTCCTTCCCCTCCCTCCAATTTGAAGCGAACATAAGAAGATGTAAAAAACTGACCTGTGACTCACCTAGCCCCACACTCCCTTCCCAAGAGGTCCCGACTTTGGGAGTCCAAGATATAAAATGAGAGAAGGGAGAGAAGGGGGTTTGGAGAGGGGAGGATAATACGGACAGCACGAGATACCGAGGATGAGCGAGAGGACGAGCGAGACAGAAAATCAGCGGGAAAGAGAGAATGAGAGAGAAGGAGAGTAAAACAAAGTGAGAAAGCAGAGGAAGGGAGACCTTGCTCTGAGGCTGGAATTCAGAGGAGAGCCACGGAGCTGCACTGAGAGAGACCGAGAGAAAGCGAGAGAAAGGGGGCAGCCCAGTGTTGAGTGCTGTTATGTTTGCTTAGTCTCCTTCAAAGGCTGAGCTTAATTATTTTACCATGCTAAAACTGACTGACTGTCTGACCGACAGACTGACTGACTGACTGAGTGACTGACCAACCGACTGACCAACTCACTGTCTGACCCACTGACCAACTGACTGACTGACCAACCGACTGACTGCATGATTCATGCCCCACTCCAGGTCTCTATCTCTTCACCCAATGTTCACTCTTTCACTCTCCACCTCTCTTTTGCCTTCTCTATCTCTCAACTCCTTTGGCGAGAATACAGTTCACCTCTCATGGAATCACCTCTGAAGAATTAGCCTCAACACTCTTTCAGGGAGTTATAATATGAATATTGCTAATGTAATGAATTGAATCTAATGACCCTAAACTTAACCTCAACCAAGCTGCTAAGCTAACGCCATACATGTTAATACATGTTTCACTTTCTGGGTATGTTTTGTGGTCATAGAAGGCCCTTTTAAAACTACATTATGGCCATACAGTAGGCTGCCAAATTTCGTTGTTTTGGGTTCCTGAATCCCAGGCCATTGTCCTGGCCGCGTGACAGTTTTTGACAAGCTTCTTTTGCCACAGGCACATACCATCATGCCAAATGTGTCATTACATTTGAATGTGTTTTATATTGAATAACCTCACTGAAAGACGGCTAACATGGCTGGGAGATTAACCTTAAGTGAGGACGCTATGATGCACGTAACATGCCAAAAACACATTTTACAAACACGTAACATGCCCAGAAACACATTATACTAATACGTAACACGTTTGTATAATGTGGTTATGATGCACAGATCAAGACTTGAACAACAAGCCATTAAACTGTGATTCAAAAGATTTGTTTTCTTGTTGTAGAGTTACAGGCCTGGTGGATGGCAATACCCTAAGTTCAAGTATTGTGCAGTGGAAAGGCCCTTACAGAATGGGCAACTTTGACCTCCCTGTTTCGTGACATCACATTTGCGTTCATGGTCTTGCCTCATTCCACTGGGGCCATACACAGGACCATTTATTTCCCACACGCGTCTGTTGCTAGACAGATGATGATAACTGTTAATAAAAACATGTACCGGTCCATACAGGGTTTACCTGAAATGCGAGATGGCTAGTCCACCACTGTGCGTTCTGCACTTACATACCAGTTTCAGTACCGCGCATCTACACCCACAATCTGAACTGACTGTAGTGTGAAACCACACACGGACAAGCATCACTGACCCGGGACCAGTTCCTAATTATAATCCCGTATGGGTCGCACAGATGACGGCCTCCCCAGAACTTTCACTACCACACGCTGTTGCTTTTCATCCTGAAAGCGTGTCTGAGGGTCAAAACTAATTATGGAGACGTTTTAGGCTTAGTGGCGATCAACTGGCAGAGAACTGATGATAATGTTCCAACCCCCCCAATCAGTCGCTGACCTGGGCTAGACATTGCCCCTCTTAGGGAGTTTTTCCTAACCACTGGGCTTCAACACGGTTGTTGTTTGCTCCTTGGCGTTTCAGGCTGGGTGTTTATGTAAAAGCACTTTGTGACAACTGCTTATGTAATAAGGGCTTTATAAAATAAGTTTGATTGAAATTTGATCGATGCACCATGGAAACAGAACTCATCACTTTCCATGCCTCTTCTGTCCCGGTCATCCTTCCTCTCTGTCTTCTCCTCCGGATGGTCTCCCTCACAGCCTGGGGAACCAATCACGCCGCGTGTGATCAGGTCCCGTTTGGCCCAACCATGACGTGCGGTTTGACCTCCGGCTTTGAACGACCTTGGCTCACAGCACGACCGCTGCCTGGGTGGGAGGTTTGGTCGGTGGGGGACAGTGGGATACGACCAGGAAATTTCAGGGACCACCAAGGTCTTACGGATCTTGGAAATTGTGCTCCGCCCTTTAACTCTCCCTTAGCCTTGTTCAAGGCTTGTGATAAAGTAATGGGTAAAGATTGAAGCAAGTTATACAATCTGTAATAAGATGTGGATAGACAAAGCAAGGTACTGTGTGTGTCAAGTTGTGATGACTCTGTATGGTGGTCTGTATATCATTTCCAAATATGGTCCTCCCTATCGCCATGGTTCAACTCACCATGGAATCCCAATGGAATGTTCCAGCACCAAGTCACAACAACACATTAAAAAACACTATCTTCTTTTGTAGTTTGTCTAAGTCTTTTATCTGGAGACAAGGGTTATTAGTGAATTTTAGTTGACAGGATACGGTTCATCCTCTTTAAAGGTACACAAACAAATTAAGTCTTCTTTTAGCGTGAGAAGACACTCAGGACAGAATTTTTCCTGTCTGGGAGGAATGCTTTTAACAATTTGCTGTCGGTCACATTGGAACACGAGACCTCCATAGATTGGCACATTCCAGGGGGGCATTTCTGTCGCTCTTCAGACCTCAGTCAACGGCACTATCTCATTCTTGCCCTTCCACGTGCGCCCCCGTCCCTTCCCGGCCCAGAGTCCCGGCTCTACGGCCCAGTTTTGGAGCTGAGGCGTCGATGTGTTAAT
The DNA here is from genome assembly GCA_016801105.1 of Esox niger. Lineage (NCBI taxonomy): Eukaryota > Metazoa > Chordata > Actinopteri > Esociformes > Esocidae > Esox > Esox niger. The sequence goes on along the minus strand of JACXGJ010012303.1, from coordinate 12,229 downwards.
CGCCTAAGAATGCACCCTTGCAGGGACCCAAACACAAACAGAGACGGGCACACACACACACACACGGACACAGACACATGCTTCACCCCCTGCCTCGGACGTCAGACCTCTTCCTAGAGTAGTTCAACCTTAGATCAAAGGCGCTGGCCTGCGAAGCGATGGGTGAGTCCTGGTTAGAATCTTCCTATTAATGTATTGGCTAATATTGTTGCTAATGTCAAGTCCCAGGCAGCCCTACACGTGTTCACATGGCATGCAATTAGGCACATCTCCACTTGCGAGTGTATAACATTTCATGTTGGTTGACACTTCAAAGGAGCCCCTACACCCCTTGATCCATTTTCCTCCCTGAGCCTTGGGACTGAAAGGATGGGAATGATTTGGGATTCGCCCTGTATGTCTCAATAGCCAATTCGATGTTGGTCATGTGATAGCGGTAAATCTGGAATGTAACAATTCCATCGTGTCCTGGGAATCATCACATGCTTTTACGTAAATACTGTGTTGCGGTTATGGCAGATTTACAGTATTCTGTTGTGCTTTGGGAATCCTCCTGACCTCTTCGGTAACATTATTTGGACATCTGTGATTCCTCTCTCCTTTACTCAAGAGGTATTTTCTCCAAGAGCTGACAGGGCACGTAACCCAATCGCCCAACCTCCAACATCGGCTGGGAGTGCCTTTAGACAATCTGGCTGTGCCCGTGCGCGTTCCCGTGCATTTGGCGCTCTGTGCACTTGCGTGTGTCCGCGTGCGTGTGCGTCTGTACCTGAGGTCTGTCTGCGCGTGTGATTTGCTGTGTACATGGAAAAGCCAACGCCTCCGCGTCCACTAACAGGGTGGTCAGTTCAGGAGGCTGGAGCAAATGGAACGGACTGTCATCACAGCTACGTCAACCATCTCTCATCTCTTTCTCTCCGTCTCTCTCTCACTCTCCCTCTCTCTCCATCAGTCTCTCCGTCTCTCCCCGTTACAGTCTGGATAACAACGCTGGTGGGGGGGGAGGAATTCCACATGGCACATTATCGGTGTGTTGAAAGCACCTGACTGCTGTGTGACAGTCTGTCACAGTGTGACTCACTGACAGTTCCCCTTCAGAGGGGGGCAGGTGGGGGCTTCAGTGGGCGGGGCGGCGGGGGGGGCGGCTGCGAGGTCAAAGGGATCCATTTGATACGGGTTTTCACTGGTCACCCTGACAGGAGCTGTCGTTGGAGTGGAGGGAGGGAGAGGTGAGGGCGGGGGGCGGGGGGCGGAGCACAGGGCGCTTATCGATCAAACACCCGTTCCTATCTGCCGCCCTGTCCGTCAAATCCTGGGGGGTCGTGTTTGGATAGGACGCAGGGGTTGTTCTGGACCGTGTGTGTGTGTGTGTGTGTGTGTGTCTCGACAACTCCTCTGCTGTCTGGTGTGCATGGTTAGGACACGGCACCTTGGTTCATGTTACCATGGTCTAACTGCCCAGCGGGTGGGGGGGCACGGGGCTGGGGGAGCAGGGGAACATCAGAGGGAACAAATTAAACTGGAGAGACCTTTAACATCGGCTAGTTGCACTTATGACCTCAGTATAAGGACTTCATGTAGACATCTCCATACATGTGTATTAGTCAACATAAAGCAATCACCTTTTTCTAGTCAGCTAGATCAATTAAAACCTCTCTCTCTCTTTATATATATATATATATATATATATATATATATATATATATATATATATATATATATAAAAAACAAAGAGAGATTGAAAGATATATATATATATAATATCTATTATTTCTCCCAGTTTTACACCCCGTTCATTGTAACTCAATCATAATCGTTTTTAATTGAAACATTGCATAGGATCTAATAACATTTTGTTGCAATGTTTAACATTCCCAGAAAATCCCAAAGTTAACTTTGGTTACAGACAAAACACAACTGTGCTTTCTCAACAAAAGATAACGAGGGGGTAAAAATGAATGAATGAATTCATGTGGTGCTCTACTTTTACAAACCGAGGCATTTGTGCATAGCGTCAGAAAACCATAAAAGCAACAGCTATGATTCAGAAAGAAGACACGGGGAGAAAGACAACCCGTTATCTTGCGGCCTACCATGTACCCAGAGCCAGTAAGGCCAAGCGCCAAATCCTCCACGACCAGTAGCCTAAACACCGACGTGAGGCAGGCTCGACTCTGCGCTCGGCTAGAATCACTTAAGCGGGACAGCGTTGATGCGCTGCCAGAGTTTCCTTTCCTGAACCTTTGTGAGACTGACGCATTGCTCTTATGTCTCGATAACTATCATTAACTAGATCTGTCATTATTCCTTTCTTTTATTATATCATGTCTTTTCCAGCAGTCGAACGGTGGTAATGTCGAGACCCTTAGACAAGACACACGGTTGTTGGATCTGGTTGTTCGGTTTTCCTGGTTAGTCAGCGCCCTCTGCTGGTAAAGAAGTATTCTACAGGTTATTTGATGTGGCAAGTAGATACAGTACATTCTAATTTTACTGCGTGTGATTGTTAGTGTCCTGCAATAAATCATATTATCAATGGTGATATTTTCAAACGATTTAGAAATATATTTAGGCCACTCTTCGTAATTACATGTATTGACAGGACCGAGTCCTAGTATTATTTATCACTTTTTATTTGCATTGACCATCACATTCTACATGATTGAAATATTTCAGGTGTACCCAAAAGACACACACACACACACACACACAAACACACACACACACACACACACACACACACACCAATTACTGTATGGTATATCACACAGTCCCCTCTGCCTCCTCCTAGCCACCATGTCATCTATAAATAGTCTCTCATCAGTGGCGCTGACCCTGGCATTCTCTCCATCCGTCCCTCCATCAGGCAGAGATAGAGGTGATTGATTGGGGCTCAGCCCTGGGCCAACCTTCCACTTGGGCCCTGATGACTGGCTGTATAAAAAATGGCAGGTCAGTCCCACTGGACATAGAGGGAGAGGAGGATGAGAAGATAGAAGAAAAGGAGAGGAGATGGGCAAGAGGGGAGGATACTACAGAGCATTGTGAGATTCCCTTTGTCTCTCTCTCCTACTTTCTTTTTAGAATCATTTAATACTCTACCTCACGTCTGTCCCGTTTGTCTCTCTTGGTGTCTCTCTGTCCGTAGCTCTTTCTGTCTGTCTGTCTCTCACTGTCTGGTTCTCTCTCTTTGTCTCTCTCTTTCGATGTGTCTCTGTATATCTGTCCGTCTATCTGTCTCTCTCTGTCTCTCTCTGTCTCACTTGCTCTCTCTTTCTCTCCATCAGAATAAAAAGGAGGCATCATTTCTGGACATCGGTGGAGCTGTCTCACATTTGGGCTGTTGGCCTTTCGACAACCAAGTGTAATTTCATGGTTAATTTCTCCAGGTGTCCTAGGTTATCGATCTTAACCCTGATCACAATACACACACACACACACACACACAGAGAGACACACATTTGATAAAACCATTGCTCTCACACCTATTACCTCCACTTTTGTCAATTGACCCTGTAATTATACCTACCACATCACACAAAAACAGGACATTTTTCCATAGTGGATGTGTCTCTTAGATCTGCATCAATACAGCCGGCCTTACCAATCAATAGAGGTGGATTAGACAGCAGGAGAAATAAGGGGAACAAGCGGAATATAGCCAGGCAGTTTGTTGTGCTCGGATACACACACCTTATATCATTGCCATGGTGATAAATACAGTGACCAGCTCCCATCTTCCAGGCCTGAGGGAGGCATTGAACTCTGGCTCCGCCATAATGACTTTCTCCACCATATCGATCCAAGAGTGATCCATGTACAGTAATTCTTAGATCATCACCACCAGGGTGTATGTGTGTGTGTGTGGGTGGGTGTATGTGTGTGTGTGTGGGTGGGTGTGTGTGTGTGTGTGTGTGTGTGTGTGGTGTCTGTGTGTGTGTGTGTGTGTGTGTGTGTGTGTGTGTGTGTGTGTGTGTGTGTGTGTGTGTGTGTGTGTGTGAGTGAGTGAGTGAGTGTCTGCTTGTGTGTCAGTGTGGCCCTACAGCAATAACTTCAAGTCATATCCCGTGTCCCTTCCAGGTGACAAATCAACGACGCGGCAGCCTTGGACTTGATTCTCGGGCTGCTCCCAAGTGCTCTGATAATTCCTCCTGGTTCCTACCGCACCTTCATATTAATATCTGTACATCACGGACAGAGGTGGTCAGGCGCTCCCTCAGGGAGTTCACCCGTTACTTATCCGAGCAACGTATTTCGAGTTGTCAGGACGGCTCAGTTTCCTTGCACGCTCTCCCCTCATTTCCTTCAGCCACGCCGGCGAAGAATGTTCCAGGGTGGGCACCTTCAAACATCCCCTTGCAAGGCATCACGGGAAGACAGAGCTGGTGTTGTCCGAGACCCATCTGTCTCCAATTTAGAAACGGGCTGCCTCAGTTCCTTCGAGAGTCATCCTCTTTAGGCCCTACGCTTTTTCTTGGGTGAGAGGGAGCCATATTTCATTGTCATTTCACCTCCTCCTTAGGTGGATATAATGCTGAGAGATAGATAGCGTTCTGGCTACAGAGAGGACCAGGGCTTTAACACAGTGTCAGATTGACAGAAAAGCAGCCGTTGGGTAACAACAGATAGGATGTGCTCTCTTTTTCCCGAAATGCAATCTGTCTAGGACTGATCCTCCTGTTCAGTCTAGCAGCTGGGGTGATTTTTCGAATACACATCCTGTACGTGACATTAGATACACGCACGCACAAACGCACGCGCACGAACGCGTGCGCGGTCACACAGAAACACATTCACACACACACAGGACCTGGCACTGCTTCCTCTGTGGTCTGACAACCTCACACGGGCCACAACGCCGATGCGCCGTCGACTCTCAAAACCCCTTCTTCAAGCCCACTAATTGTTGTGCCACTCAAAAGCTGTCCTTAAACGGAAGGACATGAAAACTTCAGCCTGGGAAGACACACAAGTGACAAGCCCACAAGCACTCAGTCACCAGCGTTCTTGAGGTGGGATTTAGGAGGGAAGGCTACTTGACCCTGTGTACATGATCCCGGAATTCTACAGTCTGGCCAGTCTTTCCATAGTGAAAAGAGTCTGTCATCAACTCTGTGGAATTTCAGAAATTTCCTGTATATTTATTATGTAATTCATCCCCTGCATATCTAGCCGGAGGTTTTTAGTCCCAGATGGGGGCATATTTAAATATCAGTAGAAAGTGATTATATCAATGATTATATAATCATATTATTATCATTGGTTCTGGGTTTACTTCTTAGCTTAAGCCTTACCATTATATTACTTCTATCTAATTAGCAACACCAGGAACAATCTTGTGACATGTGAACCTCTGGATAGATGTAAACCTTTAACAATGTTCCAACACCCCAAAAATGTCCTATGCATGTTTTGGGGGAGCTACGTAAAACCTTTGATGATACAACGAACACTGCATGAGGTCTTAAAGAGGTGCTAATATGAATCCTGATGAAGGTCACCCAGAAAATGATTGAACCTCATTATTGTCAGGTTATGACCCAAGGACGTCATGAGAATGTCCCGACAACCTTCTGATATTGTCTTCAGCGGCGTCCTGGGAACGAACGGTGAACTGCACAAACCAGAGGTCATCACGCAGTGTCCTCTTGAGCATCATGTAAGATAATGTTGCGCTTAAACCCTTTAATGGACCTAGACGGAACACTGCAGAAAGTCTAACGAACGTCTCCCGGTTGTTTGCGCAGATGGTGTATCACATTTGGACTTTCTGCAGGTGTTTTGGTCTCTGCGGTGCTGCAGCTTGTCGGTGGATTCGCGGCACTCCTACCGAGAACAGGTGCCTGTCAACCCACTTTTGTATCAACAAAATCGATCGTAAATGCCTCTTCTCCCTGGCGGTGTCTGTCGGCCTGCGTGCCAGAACGCCGCGGTTCCGCCCACCACGTGCCACGGCTCCCTCCCACCCGGGTGTGTCCTCATCAGTCTGTCGGGTGAGAGAGTGGGCTGTGTTCATCACCACTGACAGTTTTAACTAGGCCTCGTCTGGTGCCGTGCACCATAACTTTGAACCCCTGAACGGAAACGGGGAGAGTGAAAGAGAAGGGAGAGAAGGGAAGAAGAGAAGGAGGGAGCGGAAGATAAAATGCCTGTGCGTGTATGTGAAAGAAATAGAGAGAGGAGAGAGAAAAAGAGATAACAGTCGCCTAAGGCGCTACAAATACAATTAGTGAAGCTTGTGTCATATTTTCTCTCTCTTTCTCTGCATTTCCCTCGATCCCATCCTCATCCAGGCTTTCTCTTCATCCATCATCCCTCCTCCCCGCTTTCCTCAGCTCTCTCCTTTTCCTCTCTCCCTCTATCTATTCTCTCTCCTCTTCTCTGTTCCCGCTCTGCCGTTCCTCGTCCGCTCTCTCTTCTCTCCATCCTCATCTCCAACCAACCCACCCCGCCCTGTATCCTGCCCCTCCCTCCCTCCCCCATGTCTTAATTGGGAGCCACGGAGAGCGTTGGAAAATCGCATTAACGCGGGCCCTAGCCTGAGCGAGGCCATCCATCTTCTTTTTTATTACGCCGCGCCGGGGCTGCCCGGGTGCCGTCGTTCGATTTGTCACCGGCCTCGTTCGCTGATAACGGGCATTAGTCATCAGCGAATGTTCCCCCTGCACATGCCACACATACACACACACTCACGTACGCGCAACACACACACACACGCACGCACACACACACACGCACTGTTAATGTTATCATCTCCCGGTGACAGCTGGATCTGTCTGGGGAGCGAGGGTATAGAATCCGCCCGGCGACAGCAGCACATCCGTCAACTGAATATTTCCACGGCCAAGGGGACCCGGGACCCGTCGCTGCCGCGGCAATAAGCCACATTAAAGCACTTATGAAGGGTGGCGAAAGGGTGTGTGTGGATTGTGTCTATGCCTGCGCGTACATTTACGTACATTATATATGTGTGTGTGTGTGTGTGTGTGTGTGTGTGCGAATGTGTGTGCGTCTGGGTCTGTGTGAGGGAGGTGAGACAAGGATGGGAAGAGGAGGTAATTTGTTGCAATTAATTATGCTGTGAATGGGACTGTGTTGTGTGGGAGGGCAGTATATCTGCTGGAATGTTTCCCTTTCAGGGCTGTGATGCCATTTGTTTGATTTATGTCATGCCAGCCTCAGGGTGTGTGCGCGTCGGCGCGCGCGTGCGCGGGACATTATCTACTGTATAAAATTGGCTCTGCACGACAAAACAGCCCGTCTGCGAGAATCACGTCACACGAACACAGTTAAGCACGTCCTGTGACTCAAGCACCAACACCACAATCACCCTTAACACCTCATGCTTAACCTTACCCTCATCTCCGTTTTCAGGCTGCCCTAAACCAGTGTTCAGAAACGGCCCTTGGCGCAGGTGGTGGGAATGCCATCTTCAGGGCCAGCCGGCTTGTCTCGTGGAAGAGACAGGTGACTTTGGTCTTAAAGAGTGTGCATGCAGGTCAGTCCAAGCCTCCAGAACGTTGGGAATCCCCTTGAAAACCTTCCACCAAGAAAACTGTGCGCAGCCTGAGTGAAAAACGCCCTTCCCGTCTCCAAGGCACGCAGCAGAAATGTCAGGAATTAGGATTTTGTTTAAAGCAGTTCCTAAACCTTGCCTTAACCACTCTCAGGACTGGGCCTATCCTTTTGGGGGGACTACCCAAAATTTGATTTGGGGGCCCCTCTTCCTTATTGGTCCGGGACTCACTAGTGGACTGGGACCCCTAGAATTTGGGGGCCCCTAGCGACTGCCGAAGTCACTTATGCCTCGGGCCTTTCCTGACCACTCCGAATGAATGTTTAAAGGTAGCCGTTTGGAATTTTCACAAACATTTTCTTTTATATTGTTGCCCTTGATGTAACCACTTGGAGTTGTTGCTCTTTTTATTACCCTAGTCGCCCTGTAAACCACATTCTATTATTTCGCAACAGTGTAACAATGGCTCAACTTATTTAAACATATCTTCATCAATCACACTACCCACAGATGCTTATCCATCCAACATTAGGTCCTTTCGTGTGAAAGAGAGGTCTGTTAATATGAGGTCTGTAACAACACTACCTGTTAAAAAAGAAGTTCCTCACATTTGCCACAAGAGGTCACTAAAATGCTACTTTTACATGTATCCATCAAAGAGCTCTGTCTCGCAACACACATTTAATATCTCATATACCTATGTGTGTCTAACAATAATAACATCGTTTTACACTTTTTTACGTCTCTAAATGATGACCTGTGTGTAAGTGGAGTAATACGTGTGTAACTGTCCCTATGAGTGCTGCCTCGTGTAACTGAACCAATTGCATTGTCTGCTGATTCGCTGTTGCTCCATCACAGTTAATAAAAGAGCGAATTGTCTGAGGTGCAATGACCTCAGCCACACACACATGCTCACACATGTACGCACCCACTCACACACACACACACACACACACACACACACACACACACGCACACACACGCACACACACGCACGCAAGCACACACACACACACACACACACACACACACACACACACATACATGCACATGCTCCTTCCTTTGATCACTTTCAGCAGACAGTCCTTCGGTCAACAGTTAATATCAGTGCTCCCTGGTGGAGTCAGTCTAGTCACTGAGTCATTGCCAATCTCCTTAGTTAACACCACTGAAAGTAAAAAGAAAAACAAACCACACACGATTCCCCATCATCACAACCCCAGCATCAGAGTTTTTACACAGAAGGGGGAAAAAAGACAAAATCTTCCCTCTATCAGTCATTCTCACACACTCTCTCTCTAATCATATCTCTGCTAAACGATGGCATGGGGCGAAGATATTAGGTTTCCTCTCTTGTCATCCATCATGGCCGCACTTAACACGATTAGCTCCCCGTTTGTTCAGTGCAAAACAATGGGGGACAGTCGCTTCCCCCGATCTAACAGAGTCAATGAGGAATTTAAATACTGCACAAGAGACTGGGGCGAGACCGATACTCAGGGGGGAGACTGATTAGAGACCGGAGATAGGAGGAGATAAGAGAGGAGTTCAGCCAATGAGGATACACAGGAATTATTCAAATGAGCAGATTTGGGGTTATTCCACAACACACACACACACACACACACGTGCTATCGCACACATGCAAACGTTGCACAAACACACACACCTACAACCCCTCGTTGCCTGGTATTGATGGGTAATTCATCAGAGGGGAGCTTGTAAAGACTCGACGAGGATATTGAAGCGTGGGGAAGCGACCTGATAAACCCTGTGTTGTCCCTTTTGTCCTGTCTGTCAATATTGTCACTGGGAGACATTCAGTTCAAGCAATCTGGTAACTGTCATCACGACACCTTGGTCAGAAGATCTATAGACGTAGGACCCAAATCCTCATGGACCTCACCGCCACCTCTCACGGCTCGACCTGCAACGACCTGGTCTTGCAGGTTCTTGGTGTTCCACGGCAGACACATACAGAGGTATTATCCACCACAGACGAGAGGCAGTGGCGGACATATCCAATCCAGTCACAAAATGAGCCTTTCCCTTCTTGGTAAAGATACTAAGAGAGGCCACTGCCTCGATGTAAGTATTAAACCTAACTGGAGACTGTCAAACAGAGGTGAGACCATTCCCCCCTGCTTTATAGTCACTCTGATTACCATTTTTACCTGCCAATGCCTCGCACTCCCTTATAACCCTCCTCTGATTGGCTTACGTGAGATGAGGGCGGGGACACGCATAATCTTGCGAAGCCGCGCCACTTCTTTTCACACTGTCTGTTTGACCAGGGAGTTAGCAGAGTCAACGCACAGGATGACATTCGTAGCTTTGACCATAGGCCTTAATCAATGTGTAGGCAGCTGACTGAGTGGCTCATTTCCATTGGATTCTTAGTTTCACTGTGGAATAATAAGTTCCTTTGACTTCACGAATATCTTCTGTGAGAAAATGGGCCTCGTTTGATGTTTTCTTCGAAGGTCTGAGCAGAAGCTAATCCGTTGAGTCGATGTAAATACGCATGGAGCAAGCCAATGCTTTTCCCATTGTGATTCCTTGTTAATCCTTTGGTGGGTATGGATTCATGTGATCCGTAGTGTAAAGCTACCGTGAAAGCCTGGGACCAGAACAGAACACAGCAGAACAAATGGGAAGTTGATCAGGATGTCAGCATCTGAAAGTCGGAATGCTGATCTGTACCTTTTTTCCCCTGCCTTCCACACAGCTCGGTCAATTGAACATTTCCCATTGGTCGAGATCCTGGACCAGTTTCCCCTGTTGTGGAAAATGCCAAAACAACCTGACATTAGTCTACCGGGGGTGGGGGGCAACTTCACTCGACTTCATAAAACGGGGTGCGCTTCTGTATATATTACAATCACGTAAGGGACCGGATAGCCAATCAGATCGTGTCAGGGGACAGCTGACACCAGGTACCATTCAAAGTGTCATCCCAGTACTTGTTCCACATCCCTATGGCCATCAGTCAGTCATCAGTCATTGTGTCCCAGCAGGGGAGACACAGACCCTGCTAACACACACACACACACACACACACACATCCACATTTCACTTCACCCCCCGTCTGCTCCGTGAACAGTGTCCCCATGTTGAACAGTGTAATTGATTTTTCACCAAAAAGCAGCATGATGCCACAGACAATGTATGGAGATGGAAGTCATATGACACAAACCATTTGACCTGAGTGTGTGAGAGAGAGAGAGAGAGAGAGAGAGAGAGGGAGACCGAGCAAGTGAGCGAGCAAATTGGGGAGAGAGACAAAGAGAGTGCGTGGGAGGGAGAAACACAGACAGAGAGTGAGAGAGATGGGGAGAGTGAGACAAAGAGAGGGAGGAAAGACAGAGAGAGCGACAATGATAGAGAAAGAGAGGGGGAATTGGAAGAATGAAGGAGATTTGGTGTAGGATGTATTTTTTACACCCACAACTGTATTCAGTCTGTCGGTGTGGTTCTGTTGGTTCATCTGTCTGTCTGTCTCTGTGTTTCTGTCCATTCCTCTGTCTGTCTGTCTGTCTGTGTGTTTCTGTCCATTCATCTGCCTGTCTGCGCGTTTCTGTCCGTTCGTCTGTCTGTGTGTTTCAGTCCGTTCTTCTGTCTGTGTGTTTCTGTCCGTTCATCTGTCTGTTTTTGTTTCTGTCTGATCATCTGTCTGTCTGTGTTTCTGTCTGATCATCTGTCTGTCTGTGTTTCTGTCTGTTTATCTGCCTACCCAACAGGAAACAGAAACTATTCACATTCTGTATCTAATATGAATAGCGTATTGTCATTAATGAACTCTACCAGGCTAGCTGGATGGTTTGCACATGAATACTTTGTGAGGGAGTGCAACCTCTCTCTGTCTCCTGGATACAGTTTTTTTACATAAAAAATCGTCACAGGACAGTCCAAATAGGGCATTTTGGAAAGGGTAATGTGCTTTGTAAGTTGCTTGGAGGTTTAGTACTGAAAACCTGACCCTAGGCAATCATCACTAGGTTCAACATTAGACTATTTTGACATACTTTTCTTCAGCTTTGGAAAAAAACAACCTCCAGCAACAAATCACAAGGCAGACATGCCAAAAAATTGAAAAGGCTGCAGACAAAACCATTTCACTGGTTTTATTCAGGTTTACTTAATGTGAACTACAGCCACATGCGGAATAAAAATAGTCGCAGTGAAACGATGAACGGGTTTCCTGCAAGAATTGCCTCATCCAGAAATGTACCAACAAAAGTCTCCTCTTCTTCAAAGTCAGTCACATTTCAATGACCTTCGATAGGGAGAAATGTTATACAATGTTTCACAAATGTTTCACAGCAAAATACATTTAAACAGGTGCGCGTGCCAATTTTTTTATTATTAAAAACAATTTTGAAATTGTTCTATGTGAATCTTTGTGAATATATGTGATTTTATATTTTTTTGCTTTTTTAGCCCTATCCTGAATGGTTTAGGAGATATTGTTTTAATGTTCATTAACTGTCCTTTTGCCAATTTGGCAAATTGATAGGGTCCAAAAAGGTTAGCCTAAACATTTTAAACAAAGTTGTTTCGGTCTCTACCTTGAATGGTTCAAGAGGAACCGTTGGAAGTTCAATTAACGCTAATCATGCAAATTAGAATCATTTGTATAATCATGGTCAATGGACGTTGATACATTCAGCGCCTGGTGTCTGCACGTCTGGTGTCTCTACGTCTGGTGTC
>JACXGJ010012302.1:0-18146 GCA_016801105.1 Esox niger | reverse complement strand
AACCCTCCATCCATATATCTAACTCTCTCAACCTTCCCTCCCTCCCTCCATCCATCTAACCCTCCATCCATCCATCCATCTAACCCTCCATCCATCCATCCATCTAACCCTCCATCCATCAAACCCTCCATCCATCCATCTAACCCTCCATCCATCCATCAAACCCTCCATCCATCTAACCATCCATCCATCTAACCCTCCATCCATCTAACCCTCCATCTATCAAACCCTCCATCCATCTAACCCTCCATCTATCTAACCCTCTCAACCCTCCCTCCATCTATCTAACCCTCTCAACCCTCCCTCCCTCCATCTAACGTGACTTAAATATCTTTGTAAATCTCGGGGTCACTGTTACCCCCCACCCCCTCCCTGACTGTTAGTCCAGCCTCAACCAGTCTCTGTTACTGTCTGTGGGCCAATGTCAGCGAACAGCGTTGTATCCAAGCCAGCGTCATAGTTTTTCCAGAGAGCTTGCCCTTCTAATCGACTCAAATCAGTTTTATTAGCGTCAGTGTTTTCAGACAGTGCCCAACTTTAATTCCCAGTAAACAGTGTGGCGGCACTGTGGAGACACAGACATTGGAGACTGGAGCCAAAATGTTAGTAAACACTGTGTGTGTGTGTGTCTGTGTCAGTGTGTGTGTGTGTGTGTGTATGCGTGTGGCACAGTGGGTGTGAGTGTGTGTGTGTCTGAGGCACAGTGGGTGGGTGTGTGTGACTGTGTGTGCCACAGTGGGTTTGTGTGTGTGTGTGTGTGTGTGTGTGTCTCCCTGTGTGTTCGTTTGGCACAGTGGGTGTGAGCTAATGACACAACATGACAGATTCTAGTCATCTGAGACTGTTGCTACAATCCAATTCAGGGGGAACCCTCAGAGGGAACCCTCAGAGGGAACCCTCAGAGGGAACCCTCAGAAAAGGGCTGATTCAAATTCAAACAGGTTCCATATCATGACACTACCTGAATGAGAGAGAAACAAAACACACACCGACAATCAGAAAGGACAGAAGACAAACAATCAGACAGACAGACTGACATGAAGACAGACTGATGGACAGTCAAACAGACCGGCAGGCGGACAGAAAAACAAACAAACAGACAATCAAACAGACAGACTGACAGAAAAACTGACAAACGGACAGACAATCAGACAGACACAAAGTGAAAGCAGGAGAAGCAGAGAAATAGATGGAGAGATATGGGTACAAAGTGGGAGAAGTTTTAATAAATAAAATAGGTGATATATACACAAAAACTCTGTTTTGATGCGACACCAGCACAATCAAAGGCCCTGACCTATTACCCAGAAGCCTTTTAGTTAGGTCCACGAAGACCATGCAGCTTTTAACCTCTCCCACACTCATCTGCACACCTTGTGTCACAGCTCTGTTACAAATTCTTAACAACTCATTCTTAACAAGAAAAACCTAACATTTCATTTATGCACTGTTCAGTTAGTGAATAATCACAGAATTGGTGGGGTCAACTAAACACTTCAGTTTGTCTCTACTTACACATCCAGGCAGTCTGCTGGGGGTCAACTGAACACTTCAGTTTGTCTCTACTTACACATCCAGGCAGTCTGCTGGGGGTCAACTAAACACTTCAGTTTGTCTCTACTTACACATCCAGGCAGTCTGCTGGGAGTCAACTAAACACTTCAGTTTGTCTCTACTTACACATCCAGGCAGTCTGCTGGGGGTCAACTAAACACTTCAGTTTGTCTCTACTTACACATCCAGGCAGTCTGCTGGGGGTCAACTGAACACTTCAGTTTGTCTCTACTTACACATCCAGGCAGTCTGCTGGGGGTCAACTAAACTACTGCATCCACATTTACAGACCCACTAGCTGTTTTCAGGTAACGTGCAGCAACAGGCACCTAAAGATACTTTCATTTAACATGAGATCATGAGATTTCTATCAAACGTCTCATACAGCAAAGATCAGAGATGTAGGGCTCTGTAGCACAACAGCATATTTTGTTTCAATCTGCTATTATATTCCACACAGCAATAACGCCTGGTTACATGTCATCTGAGACCGACAGAACAGTGATTTTTAGTGCAAGAATTGCTTTCTTGTTATCATGGGGGGTTATGCTATTAATGAAGATATCAGTCACAAATGCTGTGCATTTTGGACGACACAATGCAACAAGAAACTCAGCTGTCAACAGTGTTTCAAAGTATTGCATTGACGTTCAGCTGCTTGTCTATATTCTAATTTTAGACATGTTCTCAACTTAACTGTCTTTGCACAACACAATACAATCTGAAATGGCATCCATTACAACATTCCCATTGAAACGACATTCATGCTATTGTGATACTGCTGTACAGCCAACTCCTGATCAGTGCACACTGAATGCAGGTAAAGATTTTCTAATTGATCATTTCTTATTTTTCTGTATCTGTATCGTATACTATTCTGCAATGGAAGCAATTTCATAAACAGTGCATTTATCATGGTAAGAAATCTATGTGAAAATGATGGTGATATTGATTACCCCTACCTCTGCTTCTCCGAGCCACGGACGAGCCGACCAATGCCATCCGAACGAGGAAGACGAGGAAGAAGAATATCAGGAAAGTCAAGGTGCGCTTCATGGTGATGTGCTGCAGAAGGTCTCAGTTGGACCAGTTCCTGACTTCTGCTCGGATGCTCTTCTAAAGTATTGCTGATGAACTAAACTGAGCCACTGATCTACAGTACAGGAGAAATTCATACAGTAAATAACAACAAGCTCCGAATTGGTTCCAGAAGAACTAGAATGGTAGAACTGGAAAAGTAGGACAGGAACAAAACATTTAGATCTGTACAACTAGAATTACAGAAGAGTAGAACTGGGATAACCCTAGTTTGTCTGAGTGTCTGTCTGTGGTGACTGGACTACCTCCCTGAGATGGCGACTCTCAGGACTAGCGCAGGTCACTGTTCAGGCTCCCACTGAGGAACTGGTGCTCTGGGATGCAAGGAGACCAGCCTGCAGCATCTATACCTCCAGTGGGAGGGGACACGGGAAGGCAGATACACCCACTTTCTCTTTATTTCACTCCCTCTCCTTTCCACTGAGAATTGAACTCCTTTACTGGCTGTCAAACCCTCGCTGTCTTTCTCTTCTCGTCTTTTTTGTTGTATTTTAATTTTTACTATTTTTCAGTCATTCCCCCTTTCTTTCTTATCTTTTTTCCATTGCTGTTTTATAAACAATGACATTTTTGTCCACATTGCTCCTGTTTTCCGTTCCTGCAGTAAGGTGTTTGCTCAAAGTCCCCAACCATAAAAATACTAAGGGGATTCTGGATAGCCATCTACACATACATAGAAAACTTGGCACACATGCTCAGGGAATTGAATCTTCCCAGCCCACACATGGTGCATGTCAGTGTGTGTGTGTGTGTGTGTGTGTGTGAGAGAGAGAGCGTCAGTGAGCAGTTGAGTGTGTGCATGCTTGTGTGTGTGGGGGGGGTTGTTGCCAAAACAAGCAAGTATAACAGTGTTCCATCATAAAAGACACATCCATCAGGGTTTGCATCCGTTGGACCCAGCGCGTGCGCGTACCCACATCTGCCTGTCCATGACTGGGGGCCAACACATGCCTCAGTACGACCATGTTCATGCAAATGAGTCAGTGTTTGCGTGCGTGCGGGCGTGCGTGCCTGGGTCCAGCATCCATGAATCCAGCCTCTGAAAAGTGGGTGGGTTCATGGATGTGTGCAAGCTTTTAGGAAAGAGGTTTCATAGCACATAACATGGGGAGGAGCTTTTCTAAACAGTCCCTTTTATGTTTCGTTCATACGCGTATTGGCAAACATCCATTTGAATAAAGATGTTATGGGGCTACTGGCGGCTTCCCTAAACGTGGTGAAACTCAAATGTTTATACATGAGAAAACATGTACATTGTGCTCAAAATTTAAATCTGTGCTTAACATACAGCTATGGTTAAATATACGTATGGTCAAATGTAATGTCTTTATTGCCTGTCTGTAAGGCAACATTGGGTTAATTGAGACAAAGGTTACTTGATGCTCCCATTGTTAATGGAAACCAATGCACATACTGGATCATTTAAATATTTATGACGAGGTCATCATTTTATTCAAATAAGGCACATGGACAGAGTGGCATTCAACCAAAAAAAGATCAACCCTGGTCCTCTACTACAGCAGACAATGTTTTGGGTGCAAGACAGAGTGTGTTAAATGTACTCAGTCCCTTAGCTAATAGATTTGTTTGTGTAATTATTTGTATGAATGAATCCGGCTGTACCAATGGCACCCCAAGAAAAGGGATGCCGATCTGTGTCTTATCCCTGTCCAATCTCTGTGCTAAACCTGTCCTATGTCTGTCCTAAACCTGCCCTATGTCTGTCCTAAACCTGTCCTATGTCTGTCCTAAACCTGCCCTATGTCCGATGATAGTCATACATCTGTCAGACAGGACATGGTAGTCTGTATGTCAGAGGGACACTGATACAGTGGGGAGAACATGTATTTTATACACTGCTGATTTTGCAGTTTTCCTACTTACAAAGCATGTAGAGGTCTGTCATTTTTATCATAGGTACACTTCAACTGTGAGAGAGGGAATCTAAAACAAAAATCCAGAAAATCACATTGCATGATTTTTATATAATTAATTTGCATTTTATTGCATGACATAGGTATTTGATACATCAGAAAAGCATAACTTAATATTTGGTACAGAAATTACAGAGATCATACGTGTCCTGTAGTTCTTGACCAGGTTTGCACACACTGCAGCAGGGATTTTGGCCCACTCCTCTATACAGACCTTCTCCAGATCCTTCAGGTTTTGGGGCTGTCACTGGGCAATACAGACTTTCAGCTCCCTCCAAAGATTTTCTATTGGGTTCAGGTCAGAAGACTGGCTACGCCACTCCAGGACCTTGAGATGCTTCTTACGGAGCCACACTAATATACAGGTGTTGGTCATATAATTAGAATATCATGAAAAATATGATTTATTTCAGATATTCCATTCAAAAAGACATTCCATACAGACTGATATATTTCAAGCGTTCATTCCTTTTAATTTTGATGATTATAACTGAAAACTAATGAAAACCCCCAAATCAGTATCTCAGAAAATTGTAATATTACCTAAGACCAATACAAAAAAATGATTTTTAGAAATGTTGGCCAACTGAAAAGTATGAACATGAAAAGTAAGAGCATGTACAGCACTCAATACTTAGTTGGGACCCCTTTTGCCTGAATTACTGCAGCAATGCGGCGTGGCACGGAGTCGATCAGTCTGTGACACTGCTCAGGTGTTATGAGAGCCCAGGTTGCTCTGATAGTGGCCTTCAGCTCTTCTGCATTGTTGGGTCTGGCATATCACATCTTCCTCTCCACAATACCCAATAGATTTTCTATAGGGTTGAGTTCAGGCAAGTTTGTTGACCAATTAATAACAGGGATACCATGGTCCTTAAACCAGGTACTGGTAGCTTTGGCACAGTGTGCAGGTGCCAAATCCTGTTGGAAAATGAAATCTGCATCTCCATAAAGTTGGTCAGCAGCAGGAAGCATAAAGTGCTCTAAAACTTCCCGGTAGACGGCTGTGTTGACCTTTGACCTCAGAAAACACAGTGGACCAACACCAGCAGATGACATGGCACCCCAAACCATCACTGACTGTGGAACCTTTACACTGGACTTCAAGCAACGTGGATTCTGTGCCTCTCCTCTCTTCCTCCAGACACTGGGACCTTGATTTCCAAAGGAAATGCAAAATGTACTTTCATCAGAGAACATAACTTTGGACCACTCAGCAGCAGTCCAGTCCTTTTTGTCTTTAGCCCAAGCGAGACGCTTCTGACGCTGTGTCTTGTTCAAGAGTGGCTTGACACAAGGAATGCAACAGCTGAAACCCATGTCTTGCATACGTTTGTGCGTGGTGGTTCTTGAAGCACTGACTCCAGCTGCAGTCCACTCTTTGTGAATCTCCCCCACATTTTTGAATGGGTTTTGTTTCACAATCTTCTCCAGGGTGCGGTTATCCCTATTGCTTGTACACTTTTTTCTACCACATATTTTCCTTCCCTTCGCCTCTCAATTAATGTGCTTGGACACAGAGCTCTGTGAACAGCCGGCCTCTTTAGCAATGACCTTTTGTGTCTTGCCCTCCTTGTGCAAGGTGTCAATGGTCATCTTTTGGACAGCTGTCAAGTCAGCAGTCTTTCCCATGATTGTGTAGCCTACAGAACTAGACTGAGAGACCATTTAAAGGCCTTTGCAGGTGTTGTGAGTTAATTAGCTGATTAGAGTGTGACACCAGGTGTCTTCAATATTGAACCTTTTCACAATATTCTAATTTTCTGAGATACTGATATGGGAGTTTTGATTAGGTGTCAGTAATAATCATCAAAATTAAAAGGAATGAACACTTGAAATATATCAGTCTGTGTGCGGTATACATTATACAAGTATCACTTTTTGAATGGAATTACTTAAATAAATCGACTTTTTGATGATATTCTAATTATGTGACCAGCACCTGTACTGTATAGTCAATGTTTTGGAGTGTGTCAGAGGTACACTCATATATATAGTCAATTCTAGGGAAACTGTAGAGGATGTAATGTTGGCCTCTCTGGTCCATAAAGGGAAAATGTTACATATCAAAGGCGGAGAGCAGAATGTTCTGCTTCAGTAAATCACTGATTGGTTCCTTTCTTCCATTTAAAGCCTTTCAACACATCATCAGACACACCTGCAAACCAGACACACACACCCACACACACGCATACACACACACGCATACACACACCCATACACACACACACACACCCATACACACACACACAAACACACACCCATACACACACACACACACCCACACACACTCAGGCCTGAGCTGCTCCCACACACACACCCATACACACACACACACACCCACACACACCGTGTTGGACACTGTTGGTTGGACCCTGTTGGTTGGACCCTGTTGGTTGGACCCTGTTGGTTGGACCCTGTTGGTTCCTGACTGGAGATTGTTGGTTCCTGACTGGAGATTTAGTCATTTTGGTAATGCATAGAACATTCTGCAAAGACGTTCAGGGCTTCTTCAGGCCACCTGGAGTACAGGATGTGGTTTCTTAGAAAATGTTTTGAACACATGTTTACTTAGTGTTATTTTCCTTACATAGGTTTCTAGAATTCCAAAACAGCAATGGGATTACATGGATTTGAAACATACAATAATAATATAATCCATTGCAACTATAGACTTGCAGGACCAATTGACTAAATTTAATTTACTATATTTAATTTGCACTGCAAGTCCTCAGATAAATAATGATATATATTTAAACACCTAAAATGAAACTACAGTTGCAGAATTTATTTCCTCGCTGTGAAAGAAAATGTTACAACTTCATTTGAGTTAAAGTTAAATAACATGTTCATAATGTCAGCATCTCTGTCTCATGTCCTCTGAGGACAAAGACGGGATAAAACACATAATATCTGTACGTACAACATTCTAGCACAATTTATTTTAGTACCATTTGGTACTGGCATGTTTACTTTAAAGACGGGACAATGGCAGGTGGGACCGAGCTTTTGGGCGTTGGGCCATATTGAACCCATGCTGCTGTAGAATATGGCAGCAGTTTAGAATGCTACCTTAGCACCATCCTATTGGCAGACCTCCATCATGTGACAGACGGGTACAGCCAGACAGGAGATGTGAAGTCTCTCCAGAATAGACATGAAAAGCACTGATGGCCACGGACAGCAGGGTGGAAAATATGATGTATGGAATGTTCCTTGAAATACTTACACAGTTCCACAGTTCCACCACACTCAGATACAGACACTGCAGCCAGACACACACACACACACACACACACACACACAAACTGCAGCCAGACACACACACACACACACACACACACACACACACACACAAACTGCAGCCAGACACACACGCACATGCACATTTGGTCCCCATGAGTATAGTTAGACCTAAAACACATGCAGGCACGCTGGCACGCACACACACACAGAAACACACGCACACACACATTCATACACACGCATTCACACACAGGCACTCACTCTCACACACACGCACAGGCTCTCACACACACGCACACACGCACACGCACACACGAATATACACACTCCAGTTCAGATCAAAAGGGTCATCTTTAAAGGTTTTTCAAATAATTTTCTGCATTATACGTTTTTTTATGTAATTATAATAATTTAAAGCTATAACTCTCATTAACTGATGTCATTATATATCAGCAATCAGTGGAATGGTGAATGACAGGGTGACTAACACTCTAGGGCTGTGATTGGCTGTGGTGTTCACAATAGAGCTGTGATTGGCTGTGGTGTTCACACTTGGGTTGTGATTGGCTGTGGTATTTGCATACTGTCATATTACATGTTGATCTAGCTGATGTGTTGTAGCTGACATGTTGATGTAGCTGACGTGTTGATGTAGCTGACGTGTTGATGTAGCTGACGTGTTGTAGCTGACGTGTTGATGTAGCTGACGTGTTGATGTAGCTGACGTGTTGATGTAGCTGACGTGTTGATGTAGCTGACGTGTTGATGTAGCTGACGTGTTGTAGCTGATGTGTTGATGTAACTGACGTGTTGTAGCTGATGTGTTGATGTAGCTGACGTGTTGATGTAGCTGACGTGTTGATGTAGCTGACGTGTTGATGTAGCTGACGTGTTGATGTAGCTGACGTGTTAATGTAGCTGACGTGTTGATGTAGCTGACATGTTGTATCTGGTGCACATAGATGTATTAGAAAATGCCAAAAAATAATTTTTGGTTTCTAAGACAAGAACAAAATAGTTTAGGGAATTGTTTTACTATCTAATACACTGTAAAACTATATTTTCAATAAGAATATAATTTTTGGAGTGGTTCACTGTTTGCATGAAACTGAGGGATGAAACTGAAAATAAAAATGTGAGACCACTCATCACTACGTTCTGGTAATGCCTGATGTTGTCATTCTTCTCTCTTCAACATCCTGATACCTTCCAGCAGTTTATATACAAGTCTATATTACAAGCCTATTAGAAATTTATAGTACATGTCTATATTACAAGCCTATTACAAGTCTATATTACATGTCTATATTACAAGTCTATTACAAGTCTATTACAAGTCTATTACAAGTCTATTACAAGTCTATTACAACTAATCTGTAAAGGTCAGAGAAGACAGGACAGACTGTGTCTAATCTGTAAAGGTCAGAGAAGACAGGACAGACTGTGTCTAATCTGTAAAGCTCAGAGAAGACAGGACAGACTGTAACTAATCTGTAAAGGTCAGAGAAGACAGGACAGACTGTAACTAATCTGTAAAGGTCAGAGAAGACAGGACAGACTGTGTCTAATCTGTAAAGGTCAGAGAAGACAGGACAGACTAACTAATCTGTAAAGGTCAGAGAAGACAGGAGTGACTGTAACTAATCTGTAAAGGTCAGAGAAGACAGGACAGACTGTAACTAATCTGTAATGACAAAGACAGTCTGACCTTAACTAATCTGTGAGGTTTGAGAAGACAGGAGTGACAGTAACTAAACTGTTCTGCGATTGTGAAGAAAAGCACTTGATCTAAGAGGGAGAGAAGCCACAGACAATCAATATGTTTCTGATTGAACGTGTGTTTGTGTGTATGTATGTGTCTGTGTGTGTATGTATGTGTGTGTATGTATGTGTATGTGTATGTGTATGTGTGTGTGTGTGTGTGTGTGTGTGTGTATGTGTGTGTGTGTGTGCTTCCAACCTGCTTGAAGCCTCCAACCCCTCGACCCCTCAGTGATAAATAACCTAATTACAAGAGAACGCATGTCTGCTGCTAAGGGATGACAGAAGGATGACAGAAGGGAAGATTCTGAAATAACCAGACCTTATAAGTATTGATCACACACACTGACCACTAACGCGCAAACACACACCCATACACGCACACACGCACACACACCCACCCACCCATACACGCAAGGCACAGCAGAAATCACACAACCATCACAAAACACAATAGAATGATGTCCTGCAAGATTAGATCAGAGCAAAAGATGTCTTCTGTTAACAGGACACAGGTTAGTCCATCAAAGAAGGAAGTCCTTGCAAAAAGCTAAAGCAGCTAAAACAATATGTTACACATTCACAGGTAAAACCAAATACCAGATACACATCATGCTTAAATCATCTCCCGGGTCCACAGTTTGTATGGGGAATCACTCACCTTGAGTTATCAAAGACAGTTAAAACCATTTTGCACCTGTGTCTGTTAAAGCAGAACATGTTGTGTTGGCATTAACAGACAGATAATACAGTACCGTGATGCATCACACAGAACTCAGTGGGTCAATAGGGAAGAAAGCCCCAACAGGATGTAACCTCTCCAAAAACACATTGCTGTGGTATGGCACTCCCCCAGGGAGGCTGGGATTCATTTAAAACCTGCCATAGTAATGTTTACCCAGTGACTTTATAGTTGTTACGATGAGGAGGAATATGTCTGTTATTGAAAAACAGTCATACTTTTTGACACAATGATCAACTGCAAAAGGTCTGGTCTCGCCCATCTTGACTCCAGTCAGGCATTATTAAAGGCAGGTGCAACAAAGAAAGATCAAGCAACGCAGCATGTCGGCTCAGAACACGGCCGCATGTCGGCTCAGAACACGGCCGCATGTCGGTTCAGAACACGGCGGCATGACGGTTCAGAACACGGCCGCATGTCGGTTCAGAACACGGCGGCATGACGGTTCAGAACACGGCCGCATGTCGGTTCAGAACACGGCCCCATGACGGTTCAGAACACGGCCGCATGTCGGTTCAGAACACGGCGGCATGACGGTTCAGAACACGGCCGCATGTCGGCTCAGAACACGGCCGCATGTCGGCTCAGAACACGGCCGCATGTCGGCTCAGAACACGGCCGCATGTCGGCTCAGAACACGGCGGCATGTCGGTTCAGAACACGGCGGCATGTCGGCTAAGAACACGGCGGCATGACGGTTCAGAACACGGCGGCATGTCGGTTCAGAACCTGGCCGCATGACGGTTCAGAACACGGCCGCATGTCGGTTCAGAACACGGCGGCATGACGGTTCAGAACACGGCCGCATGTCGGCTCAGAACACGGTCGCATGTCGGCTCAGAATGAAAGGCATAGTCTGACAGAGTCTGTCACAGGACGCTGACAATACAAGAGTGGATTATTCATGAAGGCATGACTGCAGTCATATCAAATGCTAAGACAACCCTGTGCCTGATGTTAAATGTATGGACATTTTATTATGATTTTGCCTGCAATATTTTTCTCACTGAGTGTGAGATTCAGGAAGACTGGTTGTAAATCCGGTGTGAGCTAAGGGGGTCCAAATAAAATAAAATAAAATATTAACAAAAAACACGTCTGACTCAGTGGCATGTCTTTGTCTTGGTGGATTCGAGATGTTGTGAGATCTGGTAGAACCATAACATGACTAACAAGAACAACATTCATCTAATATTTTCTCAACTGAAATGTGAAGATTGAACTGGGGCATCTTGAAATACTCACATAGGAGAAAGAGAAGAGAAAGACAGAGATGGAGAGAAAATAAAACTCAAGAGAATATACTATTGTTGTGCCGTAGATAGATGTGACAATATAATTATTTACTGTTCATGATCAAAGTCATACAGAGATGAAAAGTAAAACATCAGAAGTTTTAGCCAGTTGTTTGCATTTTGTACAATATATTACAAACCCATTGTGTACATGTATTACACACCCAAGACTGCAAATCTAAGACAAAAGCAAAAAGGCAAAGGGTGAGAAAGGCAGCAAGACAAACAGATCAACTGTAAAACAGATGAGTGATGGCTGCTTGTTTTTCCATCTGGCTAATCTGCTAGAGTGCTAAACTCTCTGTAGTCTCCCTGTGATTGACTGTGTGCTTCACACATAGAACCTTCTTGGAGAGACTCAGTACAGTGCAGAGGTGTCGGTTTGAGGAGAGGAGTCCCGGAGGCTTCATTCAAACCGCCTGCAGGGGAATTCCTTGGCACATCTGTGGTAGGATAAGGTACTAGCAGGGAGCAACAAAGCTCTCAGAATACGCAGAGACTTCTCAGATAAATGTGTTTGTCTTAACAAAGGCAGAGGCGAGGGTTCTGGATTTCAGATGCTGTTGTAATTTTTCGAAAATGAGGCATTCCAGCGACTCATGCACACAAATTCCACCAGAACAAAGGACTCCAGGCTGCGTCTGTAGAATCTGAGGTGAATCTCAGTGACAGATGAAGAGGAACCTTTAAATGGAACCATTCCTCCAAGAAGCATTCCAGCTCCAGCAGGATCCCCAGAACAGCCTTGGGTGGCTGTCAATAGGGATGATATTCACCATGTACTCCCTTCAGCATTGTTGGATAAAAACCCTCCTCCAGATTTGATCCAGGCCTTCAGGTCTTTGCCAGTGGGGCTTCTCTTTTTTCTCCTCAGCATTATTTGATTGACTGATTTGTATCATGATAAGAGAAGAATGAAAACCAGCAGTGTTGCAGATCTCAAAGCCTTCAAGAGATATAAAAGTTAAACTGTTCAGTAGTTGAAGTTTTTCATTGTTTATTGATGACAGAGTTTATACTGATCCACAAGTCTCCAGCGCAGAGCTAAATACAATGGCCCTCATTCATGAATCGTGTGTACAATCAAATTGTATCTTAAAATGGTCGCACAATCTTTTCACAGAAAGAGCTGATATTCATCAATATTATCTTTGTCGCATCCTTACGATCAAACTCACGTCTGGTCGGAGATCGTGTAGACCAACGTAAAAAAAAATAAGGTCCTTCTTGATTTGCAATAAGACCATCATAATCATAAAAATCAACAATCGTAACAGCCTCAGCCTCAGTAACAAAAATTATAATTGTAATAATAGGTCCTATTAAAAAAGATGACGATGAACGTAACACATACAAACCGTACCACAATATCAAATGCTGTATCACTACCGTAGGCTGTTATTGTTTTATTCATATATTCCAATATATACTGCATTTCCTCTCTTCTGTTGTTGATACGTTTGAAAGGGTAGAAATGCCTTTGTGTATGTAATTCGCTAATCAAATATACTTGCTTTGCCTTGCTTTCTCTATGTCGCTCAGGGCGTTTCGACATGCTTGGATATCATAAATGGTCGTTGGCATCTTGTTTAGCAAACAGGTCTTAAATTTACTAGTGAGAGGATGAGTAAACCAGTGGTTCTGAGTTGAGCAGTAACTGTAATGATGGCAGAGCTTCGTCTCTGGGCTGAGGCATTAAAGTGTTCCGTAAATGCACTGATTTCTAATGTTTATTAGCTGTTTTTCGCTCTAGTTTACGTTGGAATATGTCAGTTCATAGGTTGCAGATCGCCGTGCCCCCATTCATTACGGGTGTGCCATAAGTATATAAGGTCAGGTGCAGCGCATTCACGCGTCCTCAGCTTTATCAATCTGCGAAGACATCTACGCTCATTTCCACCAGGGTACGACAGCTTCACACTTTGAAATGACTGATTGCACTAGTTATATTATTATTGCTGAACAGCGAATGTCTCTTACTGAGTGAGTGACCAATCAACCAACCCTTGTTAATTCAGGATGTAGGAAATAGGAACCATGGCTACATAGAAGACCACGGTCAACTATACAAGGTTCAGGGGAAGCTCGTATTTCCAGAGGATCTCATTACAACCCAGATAACCAGCAAACCCCCTGCACCTGACAAAGACAGCCCAAAATACCAGATGACCCGTTTTCACCTGACAACATTTTTTCAATCTGCTAAAGGATAATGGAGAAGTCTTTTCTATGCAGAGGAATCCATGTGAAATGTGATGTTAAAGATATTAGGATCTAGATATTCAGGATATAACATTGGTCCTGTTAGGTTGGTTCATCCCTGTTTCCATGGTGATACCAAATGTCATGTGGTGAAAAACAGCAGGTTAATAATGTTGATTTACTTTCCAAATATCCTAATCTTGGGCTCAACATACAAACGTTTAAATTCTGGAAAACCCATTTAATTCTCTTCCATCTGACAGAAGTGAATAATCATTGTGGTTTTCCCAATTTTCAACCTAACCAAACCTTAATATAACCAAACCTTAACCTAACTTGAACCTCAATAATCTAACAGG
Organism: Esox niger; assembly: GCA_016801105.1. Lineage (NCBI taxonomy): Eukaryota > Metazoa > Chordata > Actinopteri > Esociformes > Esocidae > Esox > Esox niger. Next base: position 3,955 of record JACXGJ010012302.1, on the reverse strand, counting down.
TATGCTTAAATTTTGCCTAACCCTAAGCCAAACCTATAATGACTAAACGTTAAAGTAACTTAAACTCAAATACAAGTCAGGAGGACGGTCCCTCCAGAAGTCTTGGAACGGCAAGGCCAATTCCTTTGTTTTTGTTGTTCACTGAAGACATTTGGATTTAAGATCAAAAGATGAGTATGAGACAAGCGTCCAGAATTTCAGCTTTCATGTCCTGGTATTCACATCTAGATGAGTTAAACAACTCAACTTAAAGTAACTAACATTTAATATTTGGTGTCATAACCCTTGCTTGCTGTAACTGTCTCAAGCCTGCGACCCATCGGCATCTCCAAACTGTTGCATTCTTCATTTGTGATGCTAGTCCAGGCTTTTACCACAGCTTCTGTCAGTTCTTGTTTGTTTCGGGGGGGGGGTTCTCACTTCTGTCTCCTCTTAAGGAGGTGAAATGCATGCTCTATTGGGTTAAGGTCAGGTGATTGACTTGGCCAGTCTAAAACCTTCCACTTTTTTCCCCTGATGAAGTCCTTTGTTTTGTTGGCAGTGTCCTTTGGGTCATTGTCCTGCTGCATGATAAACTTCCTCCTGATTAGTTTCAATGCATTTCTCTGTAAATTGGCAGACAAAATATTTCTGTACAGTTCTGAATTCATTCTGCTGCTACCATCATCAGTTACTTCATGAATAAATATTAATGAGCCTGTTCCAGAAGCAGCCATGCACGCCCAAGCCATGACATTACCTCCACCATGCTTCACAGATGAGCTTGTATGCTTCAGATAATAAGCAGTTCCTTTCTTTCTCCACACTTTGGCCTTTCCATCACTTTGGTACAAGATTGTGTTCCAGAACTTTTGCGGCTCATCTCTGTACTTCTTTGCAAATTTCAATCTGGCCTTCCGATTCTTACTGCTGATGAGTGGTTTGCATCTTGTGGTGTGGCCTCTATATTTCTGCTCTCTGAGTCTTCTTCGAACATTAGATTGTGATACCTTCACCCCTGAACTGTGGAGGTCGTTGGGGATGTCACTTACTGATGTTTTGGGGGTTTTCTCACAATATTTCTGTCATCAACTACTGTTGCTTTCCTTGGCCGACCTGTTTGACGTCTGTTGCTCTGTAAACCAGTAGTTTATTTCTTTTTCAGGGCATCCCAAATTGTTATGCTTGCTATGCCCAATGTTTGTCCAATGGCTCTGGTTGATTTTACTTATTTTCTCAGTTTGACAATGGTTTGCTTTTCTCCCATAGACAGCTCTCTGGTCTTTATGCTGGTGTATCCTCTTTAACAAGAAATGCAGTCTTTCAAGGTTTTAACCAAGGATGGAAACTTAGACTAGTCATGCAGAGCTATTTAATGTTTGAACAATCAACCTAAAAGGCAACACCTGGGAAACAAGAAATCTCTGTCAATCACATGTTCCAATAGTTTTGTTCACTTGAAAAATGGGTGGGTTCGAACAAAGGGTGGTCTGCCCTAAGTTGTTTAACACATCTAGATATGAATACCAGGGAAAGCAAGCTGAAATTCTGAACTTTTACTCATGTTTTGATCTTAAACCCAAATGTCTTCAGTGACCATCAAAAACAAAGGAATTGGCCTTACCATTCTAATACTTTTGGAGGGGACTGTAGTTAGTGGATAGATGAATATATTATAAATAATAACGTGAAGCGTAAATAATTAGCATACGATCAGGGGATATTAATCACCAGGTCTGCAATGAGAGTCAGGTCTGCAGTGAGAGTCAGGTCTGCAGTGAGAGTCAGGTCTGCAATGAGAGTCAGGTCTGTAATGAGAGTCAGGTCTGCAATGAGAGTCAGGTCTGCAATGAGAGTCAGGTCTGTAATGAGAGTCAGGTCTGCAATGAGAGTCAGGTCTGCAATGAGAGTCAGGTCTGAAGTGAGAGTCAGGTCTGCAATGAGAGTCAGGTCTGCAATGAGAGTCAGGTCTGTAATGAGACTCTCTCCTTTCTCAGTATCCTATTATCATAGACCCCCCTCTCCTTTCTCAGTATAATAGACCTCCCTCTCCTTTCTCAGTATAATAGACCTCCCTCTCCTTTCTCAGTAGACCTCCCTCTCCTTTCTCAGTATCATAGACCTCCCTCTCCTTTCTCAGTATCATAGACCTCCCTCTCCTTTCTCAGTATCATAGACCTCCCTCTCCTTTCTCAGTATCATAGACCTCCCACTCCTTTCTCAGTATCCTAAATATTTTTTTATTTCCAACACAGTCCATTTTTTATTTTTCTCTCTCTGTTACCCTCTTAACCTTAAAGACTTGGAACTCTCTAGCTAACACTAACTGGGTCTACTGACAAGAGACACCCTCTCCTTCTCTCTGCCCCCACCCCTCGTCTTTGTTAGAATTCGCTGTGTTTCCTATTAAAATAGTTTCCATCTTGTGGAAACTGGGGTTTGAAACAGGCGGCCTCAGGTAACACCTGCTGTAGCCTCTGCCAGAGCACAGATTGGTTTAACCGCACCGACCCCTGACCCCAGAGCTCGTCTCTCACTGAGCATATTCCACACATCCTCCATTTTCACTCCACTGCCAAGAGTGCCGAGCTGCTATACTGCTGCTTTGTACCTCCATTTGTTCCAAAACACACAAGTGCTCAAATAAAATGACCCTCTATGTAATAGCTACGCTTTTAGTGGAATTGGGTTTAATTGTCTTCAGAATAACACCAAGACAAAGCAGGAGTGTTGTCCATTGTGTGGGATGTTGGACTAACGCATGAGTGGTCAATGAAAACCGGGACAAACAAGCAACTTCCAGACATACAGACCAGGGGGAAACAGGTGTGACGAAAACATCTTTCAGGACCATGTGGTTGGGGTATTTAAATGGATTTCTGATTCAGATTGGACAACTTCGCTACCAGGGAAACATTTTAAAAGCAGTCAACAACATCTTATGTTTGTTTTCAAAATCTTAATGTAATGACTGAGTGATATGACTGATTTCTGGTAAATCTTAATGTAATCACTGAGTGACGTGACTCATTTCTGGTAAACCTCAATGTAATTATTAAGTGAGGTGACTGATTTCTGGTAAATCTTAATGTAATCACTGAATGATGTGACTGATTTCTGGTAAATGTCAATGTAATCATTAAGTGAGGTGACAGATTTCTGGTAAATCTTAATGTAATCAATCACTGAGGATATTCTTTCAAATTGCTGCATTTCTGATTAATTCTTGCTTCGTATACATTAGTACAGTCAAAGTGAGGTGTTTTTCTTATTCTATAATCAATACTGATTTATGTGACAAATCGTTTTAAAAACTTACATGACAAAAGTTCCTAATTTATGTAACGCTCCCTATTGTTAGTGTTTTTAGGTCAGTGTGTTATGAGGGATAATGTGTGTTTCTGAGTGAGAATTGTTGCCAGTGTTTTGGTTGAACAAGCTTGTTTTGAGACGTGTATGAAGTGTTTTGATGGTTTTAGTGAGTTTTGGAGGTGAGATGAACTGTTTGGCCAAGATGCATGTTAGAAATGCAGACTGTGTGAAGAGTTTTGTTATTGTGGTTTCAGTATTGACTGATGCATGTTAGAAATGCAGACTGTGTGAAGAGTTTTGTTATTGTGGTTTCAGTATTGACTGATGCATGTTAGAAATGCAGACTGTGTGAAGAGTTCTGTTATTGTGGTTTCAGTACTGACCAATGCTTGTTAGCGATCGATAAAAACTGTAAAAGGTCCTTACACAGGAACAACTGTTTTGAAACACTGTTGGGAACCACAGCTACTGTGTGAATATTATAATGCAGTTTGGATTGAACTGAACTCCATGCTCCTCAGACCCTTTTACTGTGTCACTGTAACTTTTCCCAGACCTGTAACAGAGAGGCTCAGGGAAGTGCTGGGGCCCGGGAGGGAAGAGCTGGGGCCCGGGAGGGAAGAGCTGGGGCCCGGGAGGGAAGAGCTGGGGCCCGGGAGGGAAG
>JACXGJ010012301.1:0-18232 GCA_016801105.1 Esox niger | reverse complement strand
GTACACTACCTGGGATCTAAAGTAGTACACTGTCTAAGGTCTAAAGTAGTACACTACCTGGGATCTAAAGTAGTACACTGTCTAAGGTTTAAAGTAGTACACTACCTGGGATCTAAAGTAGTACACTGTCTACACTTAATTCTACACTTCTAGAATTACAGTGTTGAAGTGATTCAGTTCCTCAACTCTACCTGCCAGAGGGACGTGTCCCAGTTACGATGTGATGAAGCACAGAAGAAAAACAGCAGTATAAACAACAACAGGTTTCCCTAGGCATGTTTTTCCAGCAATTTACACTTGATGAGTAATGCTGTCTGGGAGCGGTAATATATTCCAGTTCTACTTTGGACATAAACATCTTAGCCATTAGTATTTTTGTAAATTCTTGATACAAAATAAAAAAAATCATGATAAAATTAATAATAATAATAACTTTAGTCATCTGGAACTAATTCTGTGTAAAACAAGTAGAGAGACAGACATAGTTAGAGAGGGGGAAGACACACACACACACACACACACACACACACACACAAACACACACATAGAGATACAGAAGCCACTTCGCCAATTTCTTCATGAATAAAGGGCAAAAAATATTTCCAAAACGTTCAATCATCTTTTAGATACTACCAGAATATAATAAAATAATTAACTGACAAAATACAATCCCTCCAACACACAGAGACCTGTGGTGATGATGGTGTACAAATGAAACTATACCTTCCTGAACTGCTCTAGTCTGTTCCATAATATTTAAACCTAAGGTATGATTTCACCTGACCTGGACTGTATTCTACTCACTTCAGAACACCGACCAGGTCTGTAGAACACCAATTCCAGTCCCTGCAGAACACTGACCTGGTCCATATTCTAGTCCCTGTAGAACTTGGACTCGGAACACCGACCCAGTCTGTATTCTAGTCCCTGCATAACACCAACCCAGAGAAATTTGGGATGAAAATGGGTATGTACAGTACCAAATGAGTATATACAGAGACAGCTCTCCATACTTCTCACTTGATTTACCCGTGATTTATCCAATCCTGCACCTGACCTATGTGGGACTACATACTGTTCATTTGGAATTTCTACCAATTTTCTTCCACTGTTTTATTTATTATCTTTGTAGTTTCTTTGTCATTTTGTACTAGATTTGCCAACGGAAACCATTATGTTAGGCCAACAGAGCTGTAACATCTGAAATACATTTAGATGAATTTAGAGGTAAGATATTAGAAAGTGAGAAAGAGAAAGGAAAAAACTGAGAAACAAATGGATTCTATGCTCAGGTTTTTCTGGCATATGCAGTATGTGACGTGATGGTTTGTGGGACTGGGTGGGGGTTGTGGGTTGGGAGGGGAAGCCATAATATTTTCCTGCCCAATCAGGTCTTGCTTTGGTAATTCAGTTTGAAGCACAAATGGTGCCTTATTTTGTTGGCGAGTTTATGGGGAGGATTGTGGAAGAGATGAAGTAGTGGATATTGTGGTGAGTAAAGGGGTTGTGGAGTGAGCTGGTGACCAAACTTGAGGGATAGATATGTTGAACCCTTGGTTAGATATGTTGAACCCTGGGTTAGATGTGTTGAACCCTGGGTTAGATATGTTAAATCCTGAGCAGTTGTCAAAAGGTATGTCAAAGCCTGGGTAAGATATGTTGAACCTTGAACCCTGGGTTAGATATGTCAAAGTCTAGGTTAGATATGTTGAACCCTGGGTTAGATATGTCAAAGTCTAGGTTAGATATGTTGAACCCTGGGTTAGATATGTCAAAGTCTAGGTTAGATATGTTGAACCCTGGGTTAGATATGTCAAAGCCTGGGTTAGATATGTTGAACCCTGGGTTAGATATGTTGAAGCCTGTGTTATATATGTTGAACCCTGGGTTAGATATGTTGAACCCTGGGTTAGAGATGTCGAAGCCTGTGTTATATATGTTGAACCCTGGGTTAGAGATGTCAAAGCCTGGGTAAGAGATGTAGGATCTTGCGTTAGATATGTTCAAGCATGTGTAAAATATGTTGAACACTGGATTAGATATGCATAATCCTGGTTAAAATATGCATAATCCTGGGTTAGATATGCATAATCCTATGTTAGATATGCATAATCCTGGGTAAAATATGCATAATCCTGGGTTAGATACTGTATGTGGCCCATGGCTGTTGGAGTCCTGGGATATTGGGTCTGATTCAGAGCAGCTGGCTGTACATAGAGGGGGAGGAGAGAGAGGCTGCATTCTTGTTCTCTACCTGGATAATGTTTCACAGTGTGACTGTGTCAGGGGGAGAGAGAGCTGCTCTGTGTGCTGGGTAGGCCTCTCCCATGCCGAGCTGTCATTGGCTCTCCCCTGCTTCAGGCCTCAGGCCTGACAAAACACAGCCAATTTCTCTCTCTGTTGTTTGGGATTTGAAGGGCTCCATGTACTCAGACTGCAGTGGGGCCTCTCTCTGAGGGATCTCACCAACACAGCAAGGGTTTAGGAGAGGACCCCATTACGATGTTTTACAAAAAAAATTATTATTATTTATTAATTAAAACATTACATTTTATTAATTAAAATTAAAACAGAATAAAAAATTGATCTCAACAAGATCACATATAATTTAAATATCTATCTATATATATATACAGTGGGTATAAAAAGTCTACACACCCTTGTTAAAATGCCAGGTTTTTGTGATGTAAAAGAATTCTGGTCAGGGAGGCTTCCAAAAGGCTTACAGCAATATTAAAGGAGCTGCAGGAATTTCTGGCAAGTACTTGCTGTTTGCTACATGTGACAACAATCTCCCGTATTCTTCATATTAATGGGCTATGGGGTAGGGTGGCAAGACGGAAGCCTTTAATTACAAGCCTGGCTGAAGTTTGCAAAAACATACAGACTATAACACATGTGGGAAAATGTGTTATGGTCTGATGAAACCAAGGTTGAACTTTTCAGCCATAATTCCAAAAGGTATGATTGGCGCAAAAATAACACTGCACATCAACCAAAGAACACCATACCCACCGTGAAGCATGGTGGGGGCAGCATCATGCTTTGGGGCTGTTTTTCTTCAGCTGGAATCAGAAACTTAGTCAGGGTGGAAGGAATTATGAACAGTTCCAAATACCAGCCAATTTTGTCAGAGAAAAAGTATTAGTTTAAGGGTATGCAGACTCATGCAACCAGGTTATTGTGAGTTTTAAATTTTGTATTTTTCCCCCTCATTTTACTTAATGAGGTACTGATTAGGTGATTACCTGAACCAAATCTTATTTAACAAGGGAAATTATATAAACTACTTCTGATGTCATCACTATTTCAAAGACGGTAGTTTATAAGAACATGGTCAAACAGCAGACATTGGGGACAACAAAGCTACAGACTGGCAGAGGGCGAAAACGACCAGTGACCAAGATGAACGTCAACTTATTCAAATGTCACTCAACAACCGTAGGATGACATCAAGTGACCTACAAAAAGAATGGCAAACATCCGCTGGGGTGGAGTCCATGGCGAGGATGTTAGAAAAAGGCTCCTAGGGGCAGGACTGAAGTCGTGCAAAGCTAGAAAAAGCCCTTAATTAATGAGAAGAAAAGAAGAGCCAGGCTGAAGTTTGCATAAGACCATTAGTATTGGTCTCTTAATATACTATGCAAAATAATAATAGAAAGCTATAATTAAGCAATAAAAAAAAAAATTATAACTTTTGGAACACTAATTTTGACATGTCCTGTGGCATAGTTGCTCAACTTATAATAGTAATTTAAGTAAGTATGTTAATAGACAAAATGCTTTAGTAAAAGTTACATTTGTCATTTTCTTTTTTAAATATATATTTCAAGACTGGCATATTTATAATTTACTGCCTCTTGGAAACAGCATAGACCGAGGTAAAGTGTCTTCTTCAATTAGTAACTTTTTCTCATATTTTCTTGTTTGACAGAGAGGAACAAGCTCAATGTATCAACGCTGTTACCTTGAATTCAAATAGTAAAACAATTACATGTTTAATTATAAGATAATTGTTAAAAACTACAAAATACTACATTTGCCCATCCTGTCAGCCCTGTAACTGACGTGTCAGACCTGCTACTGGCATGTTTTCTGGATATATTTATTAGAATTTGGAAGTAAATAACTTACTAACGTACATTAAAATGTAAAAAGGTTACAGATCTAATATGTTAGTAATTTGTTGTGAAACACAAGTGCTTTGGCGTATGAATAGCAAGTTCTAGGTTAAAGATTTGAAAAAAAGACAAGTGAAATTGAACCTGTTTCGTAGAATGACCCATTAATTATAGTTGCAAAATATATATTACCTTGCTAGCTAACATTCTTGCTCGCTAGCTAGCAAACAACCCAACACATTAACACAATGTTCACCTCACAGCTAGCACCAAGATGACACAAGCCATGAACTTTTCAACCTGATGTGGATCTTACAGATTCAACATTGCCTTTGGGTTCTGTAGGCATCAAGGTAGATGAAGCTGTTCTATCTTTCACAGCAGGATCAGACCGTCAGGGAGGAAAGGTCAACCATGATGCTGAGGTGAAATATCACTGCATACCAGTAGTCTATAAAAGTGGATAACAAAATGATTGATGCTATAATGTTTAGCCCATATCCTGAATGTCCGTATTTATTAACCGAACCAGGAGGATGTTGAGTCAACCAGGGTAGTCATGCCAGAGGGCTGTGATGGAGCATGGAAGGTGAAGTTATGAAATTCAAGTACAGTACAGGCAAAATGTACATTACATCAGCCACAGACATTAAACTACAGAGGTCTGTGTAGTAGGTCTTCACTAACAGCACACATCACAGACGGTTTCTGAACTACGTAGTATTGAAGGAAAAGGCTGAAAGATGTACTTTTCATTTTTATTCTTGCAGAATCAAAGATATATTGTTTCCACCAGTGTACAACCTACACCATATGCCAAACCCTTTTTACATCAGCAACTGTCCCAGAGTATTTCTTCAGAACCCCTGCAGTGTTTGGCCACCTCAGTAAACATTACAGACAAACCCAATCTAAATGGTTCAGGTGAGCAGCAGGTTGTTTGGGGAGGGGGAGGCACCGCTCCCTCTTTCTCTCCCTCGTTCAATATGTTTCAAAACGAATGATTTGTTTGCAAGGTGGGACTTTTCAGCTGGGAACCAATCAGATGGATGATCATGTGACTGGTGTGTACCTTTAAGCTGCTCCATGAAGCCAATGGAGACTCAAGCGTCTACACACACACAAACTGAGTGACACCTCTTGTCCACCCATGAGAGTGGAGCATACTACTAAGTGGTACCTATTCACATCACTACTGTTTCTGTGTGATATGGCATGCGGTTATTAAGACTTGTCCAATGAAATCCACTCCAGTGTTGTCTTGACTGATTTCTATGTATAACAACCAGGGACACAACAAGTCACATGGAACATTGACCAATAAATCGACAAGGAACTCAGGAGACTAAATAAGGTGGTGATAGAAGCCAAGACACAGGTGCGAAGACTATACTAGACGCCGGTGAAATCAAGGAAGGTACTTAATCACAATGAACATAGAAATGCGAACACTCGGCATGGCACAAGCCGAGCCCGGTTGTTATCCTGGCAGAGAAGCATTCCTACCGGATGATACAGCCACCACCATGCTTCACAGTGTGGATGGTTTTAGCCAGGTGATGAGTGCGACCGGTTCTTGCCAGACATAGCGATTGGCATTAATAGTTTCTCTCACATCACTTCACCTCCTCTCTTTTCTGTTCAATTCCTATCTTCTCTCTAACCCTTTCTCTCACTTTACCCTCACTTCTTTTTCTCTTCTCTTCCTCCCCTCGTTCTTCTTTCTCCACTCCCTTCACCTGCTCCTCACTCTATTTAGCTTTTCAGTCACCTACTCTCCTATTTCTCTGCCCCTTTTCCCCCTTCCTCTCTAAATGTTCACCTCCTTTCCCGCCATCGTCACTTCAACTTCATTCCTTTGTGTCCAACCTGGGTTCAGCTAACAGGATTAACATCCTTGGTTTCATTTCAAAGGGAAGTGATGTCAGCAGTGGGTCTGTTGATGGAATCAGAATGGCAGGTCGCTCAGAGGGGAGGATCAAAACATTCAGAACTAGGAGGAGGGGCCCAGCATCCAGACTAATGATTGGATAGCCAAAAAAAAAATATGACAATGTCAGAGGTCAGGTGTTAGTCTAATTTCAACCTGTCATCTCAAAGCAGCAGGAAAATAATTTGCCTAATTAACTTTTATTTAACCAGCTAAATAATAAACCACAGTAACCATAATTGAACCAGTTTAATTGCTAATCAAATTAACCTGCATATAGCTATTCAGAATTGAATCCTCTTTAATCCCTTTAAGTTAATCTATCCATAAACAGAGGTGAACCTGGCGCTACGTGACAGCTGGAATACTTACCCTGTACACACAGGAACACTCGTCTTAACTACCTGTTTTCTTCTGTAGCTATTAGAAACAAGAAAAGGAACCTGGCAAGCCTAGTTTAGCAGGCCAGCGATTAAAAAGGATGTTGTTTCCCTCGCTGGATCTGAATCGGAGTGGCTTATGTGAAAGGATGTGTCTTTAACCACTTCGCCACTAAGCTACATATGCATGGAGTGTCGGTATAGTGTCCCGACATTAGAACATTTTGTCTCATTAACATCACCCCAATTCTGAATATTTTGACACCATTAAGCATTGTGTTGAACTGACTAACGTTTCTTATTATTTTACTTCCACCACAAATAGCATCTATCAACTGTATGGCTTTTTGCCAATTTCACAGCTTATTAGCCAGTAAACGGCTTACTAGTATCTACTTACTTACTAATTGGAATTGTCCTAAGAATTGAGCAGTTGCTAGTGAGACTGAAGATGAACATTACACTGCTAAACCTATTACATTTCATGACAAAAAACGTTTTTATTTACCGGCCAAGAAAAGCACATTTCTTTTACTGACTACCTGACTGCCTGACTGCCTGATTACCCATGGTTAAATAACATAGTGGTTAGAGTTGTGGACTGCCATGCAGGCGATCAACAGCGTTCATTGTTCTCTCATTCGTGAATGACATTGATACACTTTCAATATAGGTGACAATAACTGACTTTTACGTCCAGTGAATAAACAAGAGAATTGTGGAAACTTTTACTGCACAAGGGCTTGTGATCTATATTACCCCAAAAAGCCTGCATGGATGCGTACCGTGAACACCGTTTCCCTGCATGGCAGTCTGCGCCTCTAAACCCTACGCTGTTTAACAAGGCCAGTCACTCAGTAAGACACATTCGCTCTTCTTGGCTGGCTCTACTTACACGGTCTGGCAGAAATGTCTGAATATGAATTTGCAACTTGTTTCCCTGTGTTGAAATCCCTATGTAGGTGGTCTAGGGTAGTCTATCAGAAAAAGCCCCTGCCACAGGTACATACATACTGATCTGCCATGGTTTCAGCTCCAGACTACTGCTTTCTCAGCACACATTCTTCCCTGTTTGTCCCCATTTCCCCTGTCTGATAAAGAAACAATAATAACCAAATGTATTTAAATGAAATCCCACTAAGCATTGAAAGTCTACCAATCTCCCCATATTATCTGTGACATGACCAGTGAGGGTGTGTCAGGAAAACCAGGGGGCCTAAAGGAACCCAATCCATCAAATACCCCATGTTAACTTTACAGGATTAAAGAGAAATCCTTTCAAATGAGCTTTCCATTTCACTGCTTATTCCTCCAGCCCAGCATCCAGCTCATTCCAACTGTCTGACTGACTCTATATCACTTTACACCCAGTCTCTCTCTCTCACACGCTCTCACACGCTCTCACACATACACATAGACACACACTCACACACATCACTTTCACTTTACACCCAGCCTGTCTCACACACCAACAGAAAGTGAGAGAAAGAGAAGTTAGTTTTACTGCCTGCGTGGGGACCCAAATATTCTCATTCAATATCCTATTTACTCTAAATCCTGACAGCAAAAGCCAACCCTAAACATAACCTTAACCTAATCCCCTAATCATAACAGCCCTTTCCCACACCATGGAAAGTAATGCTCTTTATGAAGTAATGATCTGCGTAAAGAAGTGTTCTATATATAGTGGTCTGTGAGAAGTAGTGATTTACATAAAGTAATTATATATAATTCTATATATATATATATATATATATATATATATATATATATATATATTTATAATGCAGTGATCTATATACAGTATGCTCTATAATTAGTGTTAATATCAAGTTGTGATCTATATTATAATATACAGTTTTATATATAGTGATTTGTATAATGCAGTGCTCTATATGAAGGATTGCTCTATGTAAAGTAGTGACATGTAAAGTAATGGTTTATGTAAAGTAGTATGTATATATTAAGTTATTTTCTATATAAACTAGTACTCCATGTAAATTAGTGCTGTATTTAACGTAGTTATGTTTATAAAGAACGGTTCAGAATAAAGTAGTCTTCTATCTTAATATTGTTTTATATGGAATAATGACATCATCATCATCTTCATCCGTTTATCTATTGTCAGGTCGCTGGGGCAGCAGCTCCAGCAAGGGACCCCAAACTTCCCTTACCCGAGCTGCATTTGCCAGCTCTGACTGGGGGATCCCGAGGCGTTCCCAGGCCAGTGTTGAAATATAATCTCTCCACCTAGTCCTGGGCCTACCCCGAGATCTCCTCCCAGCTGGACGTGCCTGGAACACCTCCCTTGGGAGACATCCTGGGGGCATGCTTACCAGATGCCCGAACCACCTCAACTGGCTCCTTTTAATGCAAAGGAGAAGTGGCTCTACTCCGAGTTCCTCACGGATGACTGAGCTTCTCACCCAATCTCTAAGGGAGACGCCAGCCACCCTTCTGAGAAAACTCATTTCAGCCGCTTGTACCCGCGATCTAGTTCTTTTGGTCATGACCCAGAGTTCATGACCATAGGTGAGGGAAGGAACGAAAATTGACTGGTATATTGAGAGCTTTGCCTTCTGGCTCAGGTGTCTTTTCGTCACAACGGTGCAGTAAAGCGAATGCAATACCGCCCCTGCAGCTCTGATTCTCCGGCCAATCTCCTGCTCTATTTTACCCTCACTTGCGAACAAGACCCTGAGATACTTAAACTCCTTTACTTGGGATAAAACCTCATTCCCTACCCGGAGGAGGCACTCCATCGGATTCCTGCTGAGAAACATGGCCTCAGATTTAGAGGTGCTAATCCTCATCTCAACCACTTCGCACTCGGCTGCGAACCGGTCTAGACAGTGCTGGAGGTCACAGACCGATGATGCCATCAGGACCACATCATCTGCAAAAAGCAGCGATGAGATCCCCAGCCCACCGAACTGTAACCCCCCCCACCCTGACTGCGCCTCGATATCCTGTCAATAAACGTTACAAACAGGACTGGTAACAAAGCGCAGCCCTGACGGAGGCCAACCCCCACCTGGAATGAGTCCAATTTACTACAGAGATCCCGAACACAGCTCTCACTTTGGACGTACAGGGATTTCATAGCCCTAAGAAGGGACCTCCTCACCCCATACTCCCGCAGTACCTCCCACCGTATCTCCCAGGGAACCCTGTCATACGCCTTCTCCAGATCCACAAAGCACATGTAGATCGGATGGGCGTATTCCCAGGCCCCCTCCAGGATCCTTGCAAGAGTAAATAGCTGGTTGGTTGTTCCACGACCGGGACGGAATCCACATTGTTCCTCTTCAATCTGAGGTTTGACTATCTGCCGAACCCTACTTTCCAGCACCTTTGAGTAGACTTTCCCAGGGAGGCTGAGTAGTGTGATACCCCTATAGTTGGCACACAACCTCTGGTCCCCCTTTTTGAACAGGGGACCCACCACCCCAGTCCGCCAATCCATAGGCACTGCCCCCGACTCCCAAGCAATGTTGAAGAGGTGTGTCATCCAAGACAGCCCCTCCACATCCAAAGATTTCAACATTTCTGTACAAATCTTGTCAATCCTCGGAGCTTTGCCACTGTGGAGCTGTTTAACTACCTCAGTGACTTCTGCCAAGGAGATTGATGATGCTTCCCCATCAGGCTCCAGCTCTGCCTCTACTAAAGAGGGCATGTTAGTGGGATTTAGGAGTTCCTCAAAGTGTTCTTTCCATCACCCTATTAACAGTCGCCCAACTTACTGTACACAGCTTGGATGGTTCCCCATTTCCCCCTCCTGAGGCGGCAGACGGTTTTCCAGAAACACCTTGGTGCTGACCGAAAGTCCTTCTCCATGGCTTCCTCAAACTCCTCTCACACCCACTGTTTTGCCTCTTTCACAGCAGAGGTCGCAGCCCTGTGGGTCCGCCGGTACTCTGCAACATAACATATCCCGGAAGGTCTCCTTCACTCGGACGGCTTCCCTGACCACCGGTGTCCACCAAGGTGTTCGAGGATTACCGCCCCTTGAGCCACCTAAGACCGTTAGACCACAGCTCCCTTCTGCAGCTTCGGCAATGGAAGCTTTGAACATTGACCACTCAGGTTCAATGCCCCCAACCTCCACAGGGATGTCAGAAAAGCTCCGCCGGAGGTGTGAGTTAAAGATCTTTCTGACGGGGGCCTCCTCCAGAGTCTTTCCCCACCCCCTGACCCAACTCACCACCAGATGGTGATCGGTTGACAGCTCCGCCCCTCTCTTTACCCTAGTGTCCAAATCATACAGCCTCAGATCAGAAAATCGATCATCGACCTTCGGCCTAGTGAGCTCTGGTACCACGTACACTTATGAGCATCCTTATGTAGCAACATGGTGTTTGTTATAGATAATCCATGACTAGCAAAGAACTCTAACAACAAACAACCATTCAATGTTCAAATAAGGGAGGCCGTTCTTCCCTATCACGCCTCTCCAGGTGTCTCCATCATTGCCAAAGTGCGAGTTGAAGTACCCCAGCAGAATTATGGAGTATCCAACTAGAGCCCCATAAAGGACTCCATTCAGGGTGTCCAAGAAGACTGAATACTCTGAACTGCTGTTCGGGTCATACACACAAACAACAGTCAGAGATCCCCTCCCACAACCCGTAGGCGTAGGGAGGCGTCCCTCTCATCCACCGGGGTAAACTCCAACATAGAGGCGTCCCTCTCATCCATCGGGGTAAACTCCAACATAGCGGTGCTCAGCCGGGGGCTTATGAGTATCCCAACCCCCACCCAGCGCCTCCCTGAGCAACTCCAGAGAAGAATAGAGTCCATCCACTATCCAGTAGTGCGGTTCCAGAACCGAGACTGTGCGTGGAAGTAAGCCCCACCAGATTTAACTGAAAGCGCTCCACCTCTCCCACAAGTTCCGGCTCCTTCCCCCACAGAGAGGTGAAGTTCCACATCCCCAGAGCCAGCCCATGCCGCCCGGGCTTGGACCGTTGAGGCCCCCGGCCTTCATTACCACCCATACAGCAGCAGTATTGAAGCCATGTCTTGTAGGGAGTATTGAGACCATGTCTTCAAGGGAGTATTGAAGCCATGTCTTGTAGGGAGTATTGAGACCATGTCTTGAAGGGAGTATTGAAGCTATGTCTTGGAGGGAGTATTGAGGCCATGTCTTGAAGAGAGTATTGAAGCCATGTCTTGGAGGGATTATTGAGGCAATGTTTTGAAGGGAGTATTGAAGCCATGTCTTGGAGGGAGTATTGAGGCCATGTCTTGAAGGGAGTATTGAAGCCATGTCTTGGAGGGAGTATTGAGGCCATGTCTTGGAGGGAGTATTGAGGCCATGTCTTGGAGGGAGTATTGAAGCCATGTCTTGGAGGGAGTATTGAAGCCATGTCTTGGAGGGAGTATTGAGGCCATACTGTTAGCTTCTGGCTCTTTTTCAGAATAATGAAGGACCCAAGTCAGGGGGAGAAGCGTTCTTTGTTGTTTATTCACAAAATATAATACGTCTGTCTTAGATGTTAACCCTTCTTTCCATCTCTATTGGTCTTCTTTGTGCTTCTCCAAATGTCTTTGTCCTAAACAGCCCATATATACAAGAGCACATTCCCTCCACTTTCTAGCTGTTATCCAATCGTATAAGGGCAATGTATATCACAACCTCCCTATTCCTAGTCCCAAACTTTGGAATGTAAGGGGGATGTGTAGAATTAACCACATTCCTATGTGCTGTTTCCAAGGACCTACAGAAAGTTACATACATTTGCAAAGCCATAGTACTCTGTGTTGTGTCCTTTAGAATTGAAATACACCTAAACAGACATACTTTCTCACAATGTCTTGGAGGGAGTATTGAGGCCATGTCTTGGAGGGAGTATTGAGGCCATGTCTTGGAGGGAGTATTGAGGCCATGTCTTGGAGGGAGTATTGAAGCCATGTCTTGGAGGGAGTATTGAGGCCATGTCTTGGAGGGAGTATTGAAGCCATGTCTTGGAGGGAGTATTGAAGCCATGTCTTGGAGGGAGTACTGAGGCCATGTCTTGGAGGGAGTATTGAAGCCATGTCTTGGAGGGAGTATTGAGGCCATGTCTTGGAGGGAGTATTGAGGCCATGTCTTGTAGGTACAGTGATATTAAAGTGAAATGTGTAAGAATTATAGCTAAACCAACCTGGAAGGCCAACAGAACCTGTTGAATGTAGATATGGAACAAACAGACACCATGGGATCCAATAGAACTAACATGCTGATACACGTTGAACCCGAGATGCAAATACAATATGGAAAGAATGCATGAAGTAAACAGTGACTCTTGACAATGTTTCCAAATAATTTCATGCATCTGAGTAGGAAGCCCCTTGCAGAGACCGTCCAGTTCCTTTCCTTGAGGAGTGTTGACTGAAGCACTGTGGTGTGTGTAAACAGACTCCTGTCTGAGTAAGTAAGCACTCTGACACGGATACTCTAGTGAGTCTTAATGAACTCGCTGAGCCACAGTTGACGGTAAAGATACTTCATACAATCACAGACCTGGAACACAAACACACAGACACACATTCACACATGGATAGGATACACTGTGTGTGTGGTGGGGGTTGGGTGTTCAGTGCATGTGTGCGTGCGTGTGTGTACGGGGTGGGGTTTTCCTGTTAACCGCTACAGGAAACAGCCAGCTATGCTAGTTAATAGCCATGTCATAAAAATAGCGTCTTGTAAAAGTATCCTACTATCTATGCAATTATCAGTGGCATTCACTACCATTAAGCCCCCTATGGCGCCTGAAGGCCAACGGCCCCCTGAATAGGTCAACGGCCCCCTGAATATTCTGACTGAAATACAATTAAAAAAATATGATCGATTGTTTTTGTCTCAAGATCTGATACTGTTACTCAAAATGATACTCTAATTAAATCATGCCTTCTAATATATTATTTATGTTTGAGACCCAACCCACCTCTCTTACTCAAATGGTCCCATAGTTTTTCTCACAGCAGCAGCCGAAAGATGTTAGCTGGCTTATTCAGTGAGCTTGGGCCTGCTTCACTACACAAGAGATGGACAGGAACATCTTTAAAATATGGGGCCTGTTAAAATGTGAACAGGGCAGAAAAAATACGGAAAGAGGAAAATAGCAGGAGTTTCCATAAGAGTAGTAGCTTAGCAGCAATCACATGAGTCAGAATTAGCTTAGCAGCTATTACTTGAGTCAGAATTAGCTTAGCAGCTATTACTTGTGTCAGAATTTGCTTAGCAGCTATTACATGTGTCAGAATTGGCTTAGCAGCTATTACTTGTGTCAGAATTAGCTTAGCAGCTATAACTTGTGTCAGAATTAAATTAGCAGCTGCGGCTAATCCTGAATATGACGGTTTGACAGTCACGTGGAAAAGTTGTGTAATACCATAAAATGTACAGGTGGGACATATCACAGCGAAATAGGTTAATTGGCAATAGAACAATAAACATGATTGGCAAAATAAAGCATTTCAGAGAGGATAAGTCTTTCCGAAGTAAAGATGGGGAAGGGTTCACCAGTCTGTGAAAGACTGCGCAGGCAAATAGTGCAACAATTTAAGAATAATGTTTCTCAATGTAAAATTGCAAAGAGTTTGGGGATCTCATCTACTGTACATAATATCATTAAAACATTCAGAGAATCTGGAGTAATCTCTGTATACAAGGGACAAAACCAATATTGGATGGTCGTGATCTTCGGGCCCTCAGGCGGCACTGCATTAAAAACAGACATGATTCTATAGTGGAAGTCATTGCATGGGCTCAGGAATAATTCCGAAAACCATTGTCTGTGTGCACAGTACGTAGCTGCATCAACAAATGCAAGGTAAAACTCTACCATGCAAAGAAACCAGATATAAACAAGATCCAGTCACACAACCGTCTTCTCTGGGCCCAAGCTCATTTACGATAGACTAAGGCAATGTAGACAACTGTCCTGTGGTCTTATGAATCAAAATCAGATAATTTTTTTCTGAATCATGGATGCCGTGTCCTCCGGGCTAAAAAGGAAAGTGACCATCTGTGATGGTATGGGGGTGCATTAGTGCACATGGCATGGGTGACTTGCACATCTGTAAAGGCACCATTAATGCTGAAGAGTAAATACAGGTTTTATAAAATGTATTTTTCAGGGAAGGCTTTGCTCATTTCAGCAAGACAATGCCAAACCACATTCTGCACATATTATAACAGTATGGCTTTGTAGTGAAAGAGTCTGGGTGCTAAACTGGCTTGCCTGCAGCCCAGACCTGTCATACAATGAAAACATTTGGTGCATTATAAAATGAAAAACACCACAAAGGAGACATCAAACTGTTGAGCAGCTGCTAACCGATATCAAGCAAGAATTGGAAAATATTTAACTTTCTTAACTACAGCAATTGGTCTCCTCAGTTCCCAAATGCTTGGGAAAGATGCACACAGTGGTAAACATTCCTCTGTCCCCACATTTTTTTAAATGTGTTGCTGCCATATTCAAAACGGCATATATTTTTCCAAAAACAATTCAATTTCTCTGGTTTAACATTTGATATGTTGTCTTTGTACAATTTTCAATTAAGTGTAGGGATTAAATGATTTGCACATCATTGCATTCTGTTTATATATGCATTTTACACAGCGTCCAATATTTTTGGAAACAGTGTTGTCCTATATTGACTCTACCGGAAGGGACAGCAATGCAAGTATCTTTGGAAGTGACCGTTTCATTCAACAACAAAGAAAGTGTGTTCAAAATGTTGCCGGTGTGGTTTTGATAAAAACAATGAGGTGAAAAACAGATGATGCTGGGGCTTCAACCAGTCCCTGCCTAGGGCCCCCAAACCACTAAAACCCCCACTGGCAATTATGTAACCCTAATGCACTGAGAACATACTTCAAA
Source organism: Esox niger (assembly GCA_016801105.1). NCBI lineage: Eukaryota > Metazoa > Chordata > Actinopteri > Esociformes > Esocidae > Esox > Esox niger. The sequence goes on along the minus strand of JACXGJ010012301.1, from coordinate 2,925 downwards.
TCTGAAAAATGTTCTACATTATATCATAGTGTGGAAACTAAACAGATGGATGATATACCAATATTCTTTTCGCAAAGATCTACTACTAAAGTTAAGCAATGCCTTAATCCACACAGGCTGTGGCCAAACTGCCCATTTAAATGAAACACATAACTTTGGTGAATGCCTGATAAACTATATTCCAACAGTAGTTATTCGTCACCAACATTGGTTATGGTTTTTGATCAGTCCTTTATTGAGAATGATGAAACACATGTATCCGTGGATACTGCCCAACAGGGGTGTGGAATTGGGGGGATGGAAGTCATGAACCCCCCCAATGTGATGCCCCTTGTAAAAATTTAACATCCTGGGATTCACTGACCCTGACCCCTCCAATAAACAATAAAAACCTTTGCCATTGCTGCCCAATATTATAGTGCCTTTTCACAGCGCTGAAACTGACTGGATGAATGCATGAGAAAGAAAAACGGTGAGAGAAGCACTGAGGAGTGTTATCTTTGAGTCAGCAGGGTTGTGTTTAGGTGCTGGTAACCAAATCCATAGCGGGTTGATCAAGTGGGGACAGGAGAGGAAATTTGGAGAGGAAATCAGGAGAGGAAAGGAGACAGCCAGCTAGCTCATCTTTCCCTGCAGCTTCTCTTTAGGTGTCAGTTAGTCTTGGTAGCAGGCTCAGACAATGAAGTGCCTGGATGTTAGGAGGCTTAACTATGTTCTTACCATGACAATAGTGCCACTCGACTTACACACGGATGGCCCTAGTCCCGTTCCAATAAAATATTTTGCAGCAGTCACTAACATTAAGTCATATTCTGCTGTTCTCCAGCGGAGATGGAGAGCGAGAAAGGGCATATGACATCCTTTAAACAAAAATTGAAATCGTATTTACTTTACATGGAAGTCTTATGTAACGATGCTAATAAAACTGAGGTATTTTTTTAATTCAGGGGGAAAAGTGTGAAATATAGTCCTAACTATTTATTATAACAACTTGTACACTCATTATTATAAAGTAAAAACGCGAATAATATTCATAATAACGTAATTATTAATAATCATAATAAATTCATAGAATCAATAATATTACAGTGGAAGCTTAATAAGAAATAATTATATTACAACTGAACAATAATAAACAAATATTAGAAACTCGCAAAAATCGCATTTGATCGATTTTTGTAATTAGCCTATGTATTCGTAAGCTGTGTAACCTATTGTATTACACAGCTATTATTATATCTGGTTATGATGATACTACTTTTTCGAGAGGAAAACCTCGATTGATGTGCACCCATATATTGTATCCAGATTTAGGCCCACATAGTAAGATAATGTCTGGTTTATATTCACCTTAAAACGCAGTCTATATTTGGGGAGGGGGTAAGGTGCGAGGAGGGTGCAGTGAAGGAGGATTGTGGTTATTGGTCAGTGACAGATACATTTGGCAACACCCCGTTAAACCCGAGTAACGGCTTCATTCTGGCCGTTCTTTATCGAAAGCACGTAGAAGACCTCGGCTTGTATAACACTTCTGACAGCAATATTACGCCCTATAGTTAAACTTTCATAGTATTCTGAAAACAAATATTATGATAGGTTTAAGACTTCATAGAGTGGGCCTTATTTTGCAAATAACTTTGTCTGAGAAAATGACGAAACAAAAATCTGAACCTCTTTGGTAGCCTATATTTTAAGAGACAAACCAAACATGTTTTTTCTTGATAAAAAAAAACAAACTATTTTTTCCAGAACGTCTTCTGCAAAACGTGTAATCTGCTCCCTATCTGGTTTAACTTGGCATAAACCACTGCAGGGCTGTTGTTTGTGCTGGTCGCGCGGCCCAAGCCCTTTGAGTAAACATAATGATTAGTAGATAAATAAACGGGTTTGTCTGGAAGCCAGACAGAGATTGAATCCCCCAGGACAAAATACTCCTTTTGTATTTCTGTTTGAGAGATATCCACATCATGGTTTAGTATTTCCGCAAACATTATTTACAAAGTCCCTTTAAACTCCTGCGGGGCTATGGAATATGACGTCCATAGCAACTGTGATATACCTTGTTCTCGGCTGCGTGAGTTTTAAGTATCAGCACTTCGTTTATATATCAAAGGGTCTAATAGATACTGAACTAACATCGCATATCACTTTTATTTTATGAAGCTCATTTTACATAAACAAACATCACAAATTGCTTATAGAGATTGCACAGTTTAAAACCACAAAGCAAAAGCAATTAGATGTTAACCACAGTGGCTAAAAAATATCCATCCAAAATAGTAGGCATATGTCAAAGCGGCAATAGCATGGTGAACTAACAAACAGTAGGTAATTAATCAATCAATAATACGCACAGTCCGTCATGTCTTTTCAAGTCTCTTTATGCCTTTATATAGTAGCCTGCGTCACCGAGGCAGTCAGTCATACAGTGAAATTAGACGTCTTTAAACAGTGAATAAATGGTATAAAAATGAAATAACTCTCTGGATCTACCTCATACACAGTCACCTTAAAGATAATCTACACAATGCAGAATTTGTCCCTTTAAAGATGGTATTATTTCCTTTTGTTTTCGGCAAGAATATTTGCACACATTTTCAAAATCTGTATTGAATACTTTGATGTAACATTGAGTCGAGCAAGAATCAGGATAAATAAATTACGTTCAAATGCATTTATTTACCAAGCTATGTACAAGTCCACCAGTTAGCTTTGGATTCCAGCATTAAATACAGAGATGTCAACAATCACCTGATATCAACGATATTACAAAAATAGTTTCACTTATCTTTATATATATTTTATATATATTTTATATATATATATATATATATATATATATATATATATATATATATATATATATATATATATATATATATATATATATATATATATATATATATATATATATATATATATATA
>JACXGJ010012300.1:0-18197 GCA_016801105.1 Esox niger | reverse complement strand
ACAGCCTCCATATCACAACCTCCACAAAACAGCCTCCATATTACAACCTCCACAATACAGCCTCCATATCACAACCTCCACAAAACAGCCTCCATATCACAACCTCCACAAAACAGCCTCCATATCACAACCTCCACAAAACAGCCTCCATATTACAACCTCTACAATACAGCCCCAAAATATAAGCCTCCTTAGCATTACCTCAAAATAAAAACCTCCACAATTTAGCCTCTATATCGCATCCTCCACAGTACAGCATCAATATCACAATGTCCACAAAACGACCTCCACAAACAACCTCCACTGAACAGTAGCTATTTAGTGTAGAGAAAGAAATAACGCTGCCTAACTAATGATATTATCTAGAACACATCTTCTCACAGTTAGATAATAACCCAGGGAATAATTGCAATAGATTAGTGATGGCTGAAGCAGTTTTTCTCGTGAAAGAACCAGCTTGTGTCGGAATTTGGAATTCCCAGTCGAAATAGTAATTGGTTCCTTTGGTTCTGTTCAGGGTCTCTGGAGTGAGAATGGCTCCGGTTGGCTCATACATCTGGCAGTTTCTAGTCTTACTTCCATGTTTTAACTGGGACCCCTTTCCTTGGAGACTCCTCAGCTGTTTTGAACATTGTTAATGAAACATGCAAAGTAATGTGGAGCTACGTACATGGGAACAGTCTCTTACCCACTTGCATTCAAATTCTCCTCCCCCATTTCTCCTACACTAAAACACATCTAATTCTGGGAAATTGTTTTTGCTTGGAAATTGTTTTTGTTAAACTTATTAGCCCGCTAGTTGTACCTGGGTCTACCCCAGCTCTACCCCAGCTCTGTCCTGGCTCTACCCCAGCTCTACCCCAGTTCTTCCCCAGCTGTGTCCTGGCACTACCGTTGCTCTATCCCGGCTCTACCCCGGCTCTATCCCGGCTCTATCCCGGCTCTACCCCGGCTCTATCCCGGCTCTAGCCCGGCTCTATCTCGGCTCTACCCTGGCTCTACCCCGGCTCTATCCCGGCTCTATTCCGGCTCTATCCCGGCTCTACACCAGCTCAGCACCAGTTCATCCAAACATAAGACAGATTGATGTCGTCAGCTCATAAAACAATTTCCACAGCAATTGCTTTTGGAAGGACAATACTTAAAGCAGTCATGAGGCATGGTTAGTTTAAGGCACCCGATGCCATTTGCAGTATGTGCGTTTTTGCCACCTGTGCTGTGAGACAACATCTGGGTAAGCAAAGCAAAAGTATCAGTGAAAAATACTGTATTTGTGAGTGTGTGTGTGTGTGTGTGTGAGAGTGTGTGTGTGTGTGTGTGTTAGAGTAATTAAGAATAGTAAACATTGAATAGATCGGCCATAATGACATGGGGATGATTAGACAAGCAATGGAAAGGTCACTGGGGGTTGATGCATCTGTCTCATTATCAGCTTTATTTCTGTATACTCCTTTCTCCTTCATTAGGCTCTCTCTCTCCACTTGGTTTTCCCTCATGCTTCTATTTTTGTAACTTATTTATCTCTTTTTATATTCTTTATCTCCCAGTTTTTCTTATACAGATTTGTTCTCTCTTGTTTTGTCTTTCAGCAGGTATTGCTCTTTTCATATATTCAAGCCTGATTCTCAATGTTTCACTGTGAGTGCCACACATGCAGAGATTCATTAACTCATAAACTCATAAAGACAAGGCCACTGGAACCAAAAAACTCACATTTTAAAACAGAACAAAGAATAGATTTCCACCAGTCATTTCTTTTGTGTCTTGGCCCAAGCAACTCCTTTCTTAATATCGAATTCCTTCAGTAGCTGTTTCTTGACCATAAAAGCCAGATTCACGCAATTTACTTTGATCAGTTGATGATGAGGTGCTGGGGTTATATTCTGTGAAGCATTTATTTGGGCTGCAATCACAGGTGTAGTTAATTGTGGATTTCTGAGGCTGGTAACTGTAATAAAATGATCCTCGGCAGCAGAGGAAGCTATGAGTCTTTCTTTCTGGTAGTGGCCCTCATGAGATCCAGCTTCATCATTGCGATTGATGGTTTTTGCGATGGCTCTTGAAGAAACTGTCTTGAAGCTCTTCAACCTTTCTGAATTGACTGACTTTAATTTCTTAAAGGCATGATGGATTGTCAGTCCTCTTTGCTTATTCGAGCTGTTCTAAACATAACCATTAATTACTACAATACAGTCATAATGATGGTTTTCTGCATACCAACTTCACCTTGTCACAACAAAACTGATTAGATTAAAAGCATTAAGAAGGAAAGATTTTCCACAAATTAGCTGTTAATTGAAATGCATTCCAAGTGACTGCCTCATGAAGCTGGTTGAGAGAAAGCAAAGCATGGGCCAATGTGACGACCACGCCATCTACTGCCCATCCTCCCCCTGCAGGAGGCGGGCTTCGGAGTTCGACGTCACCGGCCTTTTGACACCTTTGCCCATCTCATCAACACATCGCACATGTTGTCTCGTCCAGCCCACCTGATCATTATTCACAGTCATTCCCCTCAGTATATATGTTCCCTCTGCTCCCTTTGTCTTTGTGTGTTATTGTCTCTATGTGATGAGCGTAGGTCAGCTCACAAATTAAATGAAAGCAAACTTACCGACTCCGCAGTCCGCTTCACCTTTCTTGCACACTGAAAACGCTGACAGCCAAGCTGTCATCAAGGCAAAGAGTGGCTACAAGATTTGCGGTATGCACTGTATCGTGATTTGTTTAACAGATTTTGGTTAGCAGAATTTTTTGTGTAATATGTGTTACTTTCGTAGTGTAGATGTCTTCACTATTAATGTACAATGTGGAACATTTTAAACTTAAATGAATACCCTTAAATGAGTAGGTTTGTCCAAATCTACTGTAAATCTCTTCTTCCTTCCTGCTCCCTACCTGTCGCTTTCGCTTTGCTTCATTTCTGACATACTATGGTTGCAGTATTGAGGCCATTTGCAAGATTATTACTGTACTGCTTGTATAAATGTCCAGAAGACATATGCAGAGAATGATTAATGCAGAGCATAATTAAATAACAGTTTCAAATACTTTTTTAAACAAAATTATTCCAAAATATTCCCCATACATTTACTCCAGTCCGTCTGTCAGTTTGCTGTGACTAAGAAACGTGTAGTACTATCCCCCCCACCCTATACCCACTCATTATTCATGTAAACTAGCTAATATGGTCCTGGTCTTGTTTGGAAAGGGAGAAGAGGAAACAAGTCATTTTTTAAATTCAGTCTTGTAAATGTTATGGGCAGGATTCTACACATATGCCTTCAATGATTTATTGCTGTTTGTTTTGCTTTTTCAGAAACAAAACAGCGAGAGTGAGAGAGAAAGAAAGACTATGTGTAAGAGGGAGAGATGAAGGAAGAGAGAGTGAAAAAGTGTTACAGAGAGAGTGACAGAGTGACAGAGTGCAGAATTGTAATTCATCTCGGTGCCAAGAGAGGTCATGTGTGTACTGTTTTCATTTACCGTCATAAGACAGCCAATTAATATCTCATTACAAACCAGTCATTGTAGCATAATGAACGTGTTGGAGGAGAGGTAAGCATTTGACCTCAAAGCTTTCGGGAGTTGAAGTGGTCCGACAACACGCTGGTGTCTTTTCATTAAACCAGTGCGGTGTGTATTTACAGAACATGCACAATGCTAAGAGCAGGTAAAGGTTCAAACGGAATCATCACTGCGTGTGTGTATTTCATGAATATGAAATCAGACTCTATTCTCTATATCGTGCACATTTTCTTGTTGAGGCCCTGACCGGGGGGAAGTACCCACTCTGTTCCCATTACAGGACATTGGGTGCCAGGTCTGGTGATGGAGGTGATGTCAGGTCTATATTGTAAGGATATGTTATCAGGATATTATGCTCAGTAAGGTAATGAGTGAGGCATAGATAAATAATGGATGTCCTCCATTCACATCAAGTCAGGAAATGAACTGTAATGGTCTAAGTTGTCTTTGTGACAGAACTCCATCCCTGAGATTAACAACTGAGGATGGAGCCAAGGAGGATGAGAGAGGGAGAAAGAGCAACAAAGTCTCATGGGAAGGGGAGCAAAGGAAGGGATGGGAGGCAGGGAGTGAGAATAGAGAGATGTGTGTGTGTGTGTGTGTGTGTCTGTGCGGGGCGTGCGTGCGTGCGAAATAAGAGAGGGGCAGATGGGGTGGGAAGTGCAGACGCACATAAAACAGGGCGAGGGGGTTAACGTGATGAACAGCATACAGGCCCCTAAGGCTCTCACGGAAGCAGACAAAAAGAGAAGAGAGCAACGGAGAGGACTATTTAAAGAGGCAGATAGATTGAGAGACATGAGACCTGCATTACCTGATTGAATGATGTGAAAAGGAGGCACTCTGTCCCTTCCCAGAGCATAAAGGTAGAACCGGGCTGAGTCGAAGATACGATTAGATCTCAAGTAGGGGCTAAGGAGAAAGAAACACAGTGGCAGCTAGATGACAGCTGAGGAGTACACCAGTCATTAGATATCATATTGAGTAGAGTGGAGGAGGGCCATTACAATGGGAGGTCACACACAAACAAAATACACACAGACACACAGACACGAGCAAACAGACTCACATAGATTGAGGCATTAGGGCGGCCTATCAGTGTAACCCATCGTTAGGACAGAAGGCCACCGGCTGTTTCGTAGGAGACTAAGTACAGACTAATGAGATCATGCTGATATGACCAGTCCTGCTCTACCCCATCCCAACACTGAGAGATGGAGGGGGTTGAGGGGAGGAAGGGGGAGCGCTAGAAGGGATGGAGTGAGAGGATGGACGAGATGGGGGGGGGGGGCGGTCATTATGCATCGCCCTGACTTCCAGATAACTCCGGAGGAGAGAGCCGGATGGGGAGTAGATTGCTTCTAATCCACTCCGTCCATATTGTACAGTACGTCAACAACACAGTAAACTCCATTCCACGTTTCTGTACCCGGCTGTGGTTGTCAGGAGGAGAACGGGACAGGAACATGTGCAGCACCACAGACGAGGTGAGTGAGACGGTCACACAGAGAACGCAGTCGCACAAAGATTCTGCACGGTCACTGCTACCTTTTACCTACTGTATGTTTCTGGGCCCTCCAGAAACAAGTCTGTGGACCTAAATGATTTGAACTTAGTTTTCTAAAGGAGGCTGAGGGAAATGATGTATTAATTATAATGCTGTATTGCTAATCCTTCCCTGCTACCTGGGCTATTGTACATATGCTCTGCTGTCTTGTTGATGTGTTGATTATATACTGAATTATGCTGTCTGAATCAAAATACAAAAAGATATGTTTAGATTAGATCTCTACAGTATTTTCTAGGAGCATTGAATTTTGTCCAAAGTCTTGCTATTTGAGTAAACCTAAGTTGGGTGTCTGGTTAAATGAAGACAGACATTCATACGGAAAATCTGTAAAACGACATTATCAATGTTGTGAAATGTGATTGGAGGAAACATCTTCTAATTGTCCACTATTCTCACCTTACGGAGAAGCTGTTGAGACAAGGCAAGGCCATAACTGTAAATTTTGACATATAAATATGGGGAGCGGAGAATATGTTATAAAACCCTTCTTTTTTATAATGCATGTCAACATGACCAAAAACAATTCAACTAAACTCGGAAAGTGTCAGGCCTGGCCAGTCTCCCCTCCCGCTCCAGCGTTCAGGTACCTCAGCCTTCGTGCAGCCATCGTTCAAACGCCCCTCTACGGCACTCCCCTGGTCAGCTGAGAAACGAGCCATCATCAGCAAACCCCGGGACATTTCCCCCATTGCCATCAAGCACACCTAGTTCCCACAGGCCCAGTAACCTACCTTATTAGTAGGCCTCTGTTGCCCTGGCTCGTTGTTGAGTATTACTTTTGTGTTGCAACCTAGTCTTACAAGCATTTGTTTTCACATGGGCATTTATCGCTTTCAAAGTTGATTCGTTTTGTCAAGCTACTGCATATGTTACACATTTTAAGTCTTTCAGTAAAACATATTGTCTGCATATTGTATCCGTTTCCTTAAACGGATTTGGCTGAATCATAAACACAGGACCACCAGATCACTACTACAACCGGATCCTGAAGAAATTATTGGGAAATGTTTTTGAGGATTTCATTGATTTGGTTGAAACCGTTGGGTTGGTCCACAGTCAGAATACATTGTTTAAGCTATAATTGTTTTACTTAGTTAAATATTACCCAATCACTAATTATAATGTTTTGTAAAATCCCTAATTTTGAACTCTGCTAATTCAATAATGAGAATGTGAATGTGAATACATATACTGTATATATACTATATAGTATATATACTATGTACTGTGTGAAACGGTAAAAGTGGTCAATTCCATTTTTTAAATGGTGAAATCCTTTGCAAACGGTGAAATGCATTCAATGATAACAGTGGTAGAATCCATCTAAAGCAGTTCAACAGAATTTGAGAACCAGATTTGAATTTGAACTCAACATTTTTGTTCACTGATTGATTCTGTTACTGTATGCTTGGTATTACACTCCCTTATTTTCTAACCTAGATCTGTCCAATGGTGTTATCGTTGTCTGAACATTCTTTGACAAGAGAAACCAGAAACGGTCAAGGAATTTCCAGAGTTTCTGAGAGATAAAGGAGATTTATTTTTGTGCTGAATATATATCAAAGGAGCTCTAAACCATCCACCATGCTGAGGATACAGACAGATTGACGGAGGTCAGACAAATAGAATTCCATTTAAAAAGAAATCATCTACATGATGAAAAATAAGACATGGACAAAATGCATTAGTGATTAATACAGTGCCCTCCGTAATTATTGGGAAAGCTTGTTTCTTTTTTCTTCTTTTGGCTCTTCTCCAGAGATATGGATTTGATATCAAACAATTAGTATAAAGTGAAATTGTATATTTTGAGATTATTTCAGTATATGTGTAAATTTTTGCAAATACATTTTAATAAAAATGTATACAATGTGTAGTTGGCTTGAGAAGTGTTAAGGAACCAACCAGGTGTGCCATATTGACACATTGCCATTCAAAGGTTTGGAGTCATATAGAAATGTCCTTGTTTTCAAAAGAATTCCATTTAAATAACATAAAATTGATCAGAAATAAAGTATAGACCATTCATGTTGTAAATTACTTTTGTAAATTAATATTTTATGAAATACACACAAACACACACACACACACACACACACACTAATAATTAATGTATACAATTGCAGGAATAACAGTAAATTGGCTGTTTACAGGCGGTAGCAAGTTGGTGTGAATGATGGGTTGTTTGGTTTTATATGCATACTAGCTGGGGTGGTAGCAGATAGAGAATACATATTAACAGTAGCAGTGTATGTAAAGCATTTGCATGTATGTGTGTAGAATAAAGCTGATTGTGATTGATGTGTGCGGCACTGCTCAACCAGAGTTCCTGTTATGTATGAACAAGTGCGTGTGGAATGGGACTAGGTATAAGTTTAGGCAAAGCCAGCTCTGCGCTTATGTTCAATACTGAATACTGAATACTGAAAAATAGACATTTACTAATCAATTTACACCAATAATCTTTCATTTAGCAACCTAGTGATTAATAGTCCTATCGCTCTGGGTTAGAAACTCTGTAAAGAATGGTTGGTGACTTGAAACCCTGACACTGTACCCACTGTAGAGAGCAGTTTGTGGCTTGGGAGACTGAAGTAATTTATTTTTTATTTTTCTGACAACGCCCTGAGTAGAGATTTTGGATGCCTGGGAGCCTGACCCCAGTAATGGACTTGGCAGTTCTCACCACCCTCTGAAGTGCTCTGCTATCACGGGCCGTGCAGGTGCAATACAAAGCAGTGATGCATCCTATGGAGGTACTCATTCCATGACAGGGGAGTCCTCTGCAGGAATACAAGTGGAGCAATATGACACACCTAAATGAGCTTTGGAGCAACCAAATGTCTTTAGAGGTCATGTGATTAGTTGAATGTAATCCACTTGTGTGGCACGTAAGTTCTTTCTCATGGTTTATATTAAATCTGTCTCTGGGAGGTCCTACAGTTGGATGGTACGACGCTTAACAATAAGTACATAACACACACAAAAGAACATTCAAAGCAAATCTGGAATAAGGTTCTTCAAATGCACCAATCAGGGGTAGGATAAAAGAACACTTGAACTATACTGTATATCCCCCCAAGTCCACAGTAAAGTTAACTATTAAGAAACACAAAGAACATTTCACAACTGTGAATTACATGCTGTCTTCAAAAACGGAGTGTCCAGGTCAGAATGGAGACCAAGCGGCCCATGGCTTCTCTAAATGAGTTACAGCTGAGCTGGGAGACACTGTGTATACTTCAACAGTAGCCAAGGTGCTTCACAATGTGGCTTTCATGTGGGAAGCCACAAGGGGAAAAGAAGCTAAAATCTTCAACAGTAGGGATGTGGGAAAAGTGGAAAAATATGCTTTTGTTTAAGCATTTAGCCTGCAAAACTAAGCGCTGTGTTTGGCGCAATCTTAAAACTGCACATCATTTTGAGATGAGCATCATGGTGGCAGCATTTTTCCCTGCCGACCCTCGTGAGGAGGAACAGGCAGACTAGTGAGGATATGGAAAAAGGAGTGAAACGGAACAAAACATAGTGTGTTTTTTCTTTTGATTTGGGACAGTATATAACATGTTAAGACATAAATAATGGTCAACTACCATCAGTAAAGAAATGAAAAGAAATCCAGAAAAATGGGGGAAGTTGGTGTCTAAACAGCAACATATATATGCTTAATGCTTGCGTTTATCTTGGCTAAATTGGTGTTTAGGCCTCAAAAATGTTTTTGTCAATCTGTTGAAAGCCCGACTTTGACTTCATCGGGAAGCTCTTACCCAGAGAACTATTTTTATTCTGACCCCCCATGGGAATCAAATCCACAATACTAGCGTTGCCAGTGCCGTACTCTACCAAATCAGCATGGCCGTCAGGAGTGGGTCCAGTCAAATGTGTTTCAGTGAGATGGCACTTGGCACATCTTGGCTAATTGGCGCTTCTCTTCCGCCTTGACAAAATGTTTGTACTCATTAAATCACAAGCATTACTTGTGGATTAACTGCCTGTTTTCATGCTAATTCAAAAATGTTTATGCAGCAGGCAGGCAGTACTGTTAAATACTGGAGTGTACCCTACATTTGACTAATTATTGCAATGAGTGATGGAGACACAGGCACATAGAGAAGCAGAGTTTACAACCCTGAAGAACCTTAAGGAAGTATCAATGTCTGTAGGGTTTGCTGAAAGCAACATTTAGACTCCAGTAACATTATAACACACACGAGAACAAGTTGAGTGTGCTCAGCTAAATATGCATGTGCTTACAATGGCCAGGGCGCATCTCACAAGCACACCAGCCTGTACCAAAGCCAGTGTTTTTTCTGCTATTGCATTTTAAATTACATTGTAAAATCCTCAAACTTCTCTCAAGTGTGTAAGAGAGTTGCTCACTAATTACAGCAGCAGGCCCAATTGAAATAGGTACCAGAGAAGGCCACAGATTTTCATTAAAGGAATCACTTCACTGTTGCAGCAAATCATGGTTTAAAAAATAGGACAATTTGAGCGAGGTGACAATATAGAATGTTCTTCTAAGTTTTAGACACAAAACTAACCCGAACACACATGTCCATCTTTAACAGACCCTTGGCTGCTGTGCATTCCCTCATTTTAATATTTATTAAAACATATTTTTGCATCATCTTTGATCAGCAAACTAAACTGAGGAATTGTCCAGCCCATCTGGTATTTGACAGAATTGCCAGATGGCCAATCGGCAAACATATACTGTCTATTTCTATGAGCAACATAACATTTTAGGCCATTTAAGTAGATTTTGTGTGATAAATAGAACAAAATGTTTTCACTGCAGGTAATTAAAACCTGTTCTCAAATTGGCTATGGACTCTACCCCAACATCTCCCGACCTTTGACCGTGCCCGTGACAATGCTGCAGTGTTGAGCCGTAGCCTCAACACATGTTCTCAGACATTTGAAAGTCACTGGAGGATTATCATGTAGTGCAGACGTGTAAAGTATTGTATATAACTGAAATGCTATTGTTAGCCTTTGTTATTTATTAAGTTTCAGTGAATCATAAAACAATACAATTTAAATGTAGGCGATATCAATCCAATTACTGTAAAATGATGTTGTACCCAATTAGGTATACATTTGTCTCATTATACAGTGCAGTTGTCTGTTTATGCATTAGTAATCCGCTCAGCAGCACCAGTAACACTTTAAACATTTGCAGTTTGCTTGTTTTCTCTCTACAATGCAGAACGAGAGGTAGCAAGGTTAGAATATGTTATGCGTAGAGAGGCATTTTCTGGAGGTGAGTAAGACATATTTATTCAATGCTGTCACACACAGACACAAACTCACACACATGCACAGACACACACACACGCACATGCACACATATATACATACAGTGGCTGTCAAAAATATTACAAAATTATCTGTTTTGTATTTGAACTCATTTACAACAATTTGGAGATTTTATTTTTCACTTTGACATATTTTGTGTTTACCAGTGGCAAAACCCTTAATGACAACCTTTCAGATTTAAGAACAGAGAAAAAAAACGGGAAAAGTCAGAGTTGGCTGAATACATTTGAGAGCCACTGTAAGACCATCCAACAAACAAAGAGATTAAGGTTTCAGCAGGCAGTTGTAAGAAAAACATAGAAGAGTGTCAAAATAAAAGCAATACAATTCTGGATATTTGCCTTTCTTTGCAGTTCTTTTCAATGCATTAAGTGAATACATTTTGTTTTAGGTTGAAAGAAATACACAGTTAAAGCTTCACTAATGGCGCTTCTCCACTGCAAGGTACTGGCTCAACTGGCTCAACTCTACTCGCCTCAACACAATTCTACCAGGGGAGCTTTTCCACCGCTATGTACCGGCTCGACTCGGCTCTACACACCTCGCTTTGGGTCATTTTCCACTGCAGATAGTACCCTGTACCCGACCACAGTGACATCCTGTGACGCCACCATCAACGTGACGCACGTGGGAACAACAATGGAGGAAACAGTACCACTACACCTGATACCGGCAAAAAGACGGCCCTTGCCATCTAACATAAACCCTGCAGTGAATGGAAAAACCTAATGAATGAACTCCATCCATTTTCTTATATTTTGAATGTAAAGTGGCCAAACAAAATTGGGATAACATAGTCACAGACACTTTTTTAAAAACAATGAAAAAGTATTAGAATTATCTCCCTGCAGTATAAAATGACATAACCGAGAAAAATATTCTGTTAGATTTGAGAATATACACTTAACAACTCAACTCAAACACATCAAAAACAACCTGCTTAACCCTTCCTCCCCAATTAAAAAGGGTAAATAATTGCATTATTTATTGCCGCCTATAATAGCAAACGGACTGTCTCAAGAGAAGACTACTGTACACAAGGCAGCTTTTATCAGTTGTTGCGAGGAGGCACGCGTGAGCAGTAACTTTGTTTACATTGCAGACTGCAAAAATGGCTATAAAGCTTGGTAGCTTGCTTCTGTTTGACTAGATATTAAAATAACTTGTTTTAAATCTTAGTGCTGAGCAGCTTAGAAGTTATGACTAAAATTAGGGCAAACCCCAAATATATAGATCTGTATTTGCTGGAACTTCCAAATCTCACCATTGAAATCATGGAACACTCGTTTCTGTCTCCCCTTTAGAATAAGTCCATCCCCAAGGTTTTGTGATGGTTGGTCGATATTTGAAAGGGTATACTACTTTGACAAGTGCAATGTATTTTAGTTAGCTTATAGAAAAATGCAAATGAGTACAAAGATGAGAAAGGATTTGTCCTTGTGAATTGGCTACAAAAACGTAGCATTTTTATCTGTCTCTCATGGATGTTGTGATGGGGAATATTAGTAAATTTCAATGCCAGTGATCCAAATCGAGAGGAATTGTGGGAAAATACAATAGTTGAAATTATGAGTCTGGTCCTACTGTATGCACTGGCACTCAAATAAACCCATTTCAATGCAAAGACTCCTGGGAGAGACTCGCAAAGGTGAGCTGTTCTTGTCTTTTCGGACACTGGACAGCAGAACGGCTTGTTTTGTTTTGTTTTGCTGCACGCTGGGTTTACGTAGGTTTATGCAAAATGTCCCATGTTGCAGTGAGTGACAAGTCACTCTTGTCCAATCAGAAGTCTTCCATGTTTTCATCTCACCTTTTGGTTTCGCCTCAGCTCACTAAGAACTTCGATGGAGCAGGTACAAAAAAATGCATCTGGTACCAGGTACTATCCTTATTTTTATCCAGTGGAAAAGCAGAGAAGGCGGGGCGAGTAAAGTTAAGTTGAGCTGGTACAGAGTGGTGGAAAAGCTCCCAAAGTGAGTAGAACTGAGGCGAGTAGATTTAAGCCTGTAGAATGCAGTGGAAAAGAGCCAAAAGATGTTGTCCTGATCCTGCGTCTATGAGTGAAATATGAGAGTACAGATAAACATGATGACTGGAAATAAAATGACAAACACAAAGAGAATTAAACTCTGTCTTGATGTGAAACTACTTCTGCGCATTACCATTACATTTCCACAATACACAATGAGCAAAGCATGAGTAAACAATTACTTTTCTACACTCAATCCTAACTGCAGTTTGCTCAAAAGCCAAATGATATACAGTTGGTGAGTAACCAATGTCCGTTCTTCCAAAAGCTTTTTTCACACAGTTGGGATATTAGCTTGACCCATGTGGGCGTCCTTCCCCCTCCGCTGACCCACTGACGTGCTGTCTCTGGGAGATCCTTTGAAGTTTACGAAGGACGGAGTAGGGTGTGTTTTAATTCCACCGCTGGCTGGGTGTGATAAGGGTGATTGTGTCCTGTCTTACTTCAAAGGAAGCCAGGTAGACGTGCATTAAAGATCGTAGTGAGCCACCTGCCAGGCCCTGGAGATTGGCCTGGTGAACAGATGGGACGCGGCCCCTACAAGGGAGATGAGCAGCGTATTGAGTGTGATATATTGCAACTATTTAGTTAGCAGTTAACTGTTTAGGGTGGGTTGATGTGTTGCATCCAGTTTTGTCAGTCTCAGTGGGATAAATGGCATAAGGCTGAGGGCTAAAGCCAGAGGCGTTTCTGGGCAATCTGGCGCCCTAGGCAAGGTCTCTAAATGATGCCCCCCAAAAAATAAAACTTCAGGGGAAATAACACTTAATTTTACTTTTCTGAACACAAAATAAATACAAGTTGCGATGGCAGGTGTACAACAATATTAATGATAAAGGAGAATCAACATAGTGTGCTGAAAATAAATAAATAAAAACAATATTTACTAATGTGCAATCAAATATTTAATGACAGGTGCACAAACTGGGTAAACAAAAAAGAGACTCAAAATCAGATTCTGTGTGCTATTACAGCATCTGTCTTAAAACTGGAGGCGCCTCGAGTTCCTTGCAGCAAAACTATCAATGATATGGTCATAGGATATCTTCCTAGACATGTCTCTGTTGATGTTCATCGACGTTAGCTAGCTTAATGCACTGCATTCCAAATAGCTTAAACCAGAGACCGATGCTTTGAAAACTTTCCTCTATATGTCCACTATACTTTTTTCTCCTTTCTTGCTCATCTTTCCAATTCTTTCTAAAATGTGCCCCTGGTGGCTTTGATATTTCCATATTAGAACAGCAGTCTAATAACTTACCCACCGTCCACACCTGGCCCCGCCCTGCCTCACCATCTCTCAAAACGTCAGTATCATCTCACTCATCAGGAATAAAGAAGTCTTGACTTAATGTATAATTTGTTTAATATTTATAATAACTAAAACTACATATGGATTTCCCCATTTATTTAAATATATATTGTTTATTTTATATTTTTTATTATATTGTTTTAAGGGCCCCACCTCCATGCAGGTGGTGCCCTGGGCGACCGCCTAGTTTGCTTATGCCTAAAAATGCCTCTGGCTACAGCACGGGGACACACAGCTCTAGAAAGAATTAAGAGACCACTGCACCTTTTCTTTCCTTTCCAAAAAAGTTGAAAAGGAAAGTTCTGAGTGAGGAACAGAAGCATTAAATTTGTAGTGGTCTCTATGCTTTTAACCCTTCTGTTCCTCATTCAAAATCGTCCTTTTCAACTGATCCTGAGCAATGGTCTTTCCATGCACATTGAATTGTTTTTGTGATCAAGATATGTATTATCTTACTCAAGTCCATTAAAATGGGAACATTTGAAAAGATGTGTTGACCTGACAAATCATATTAAGTTGAGTTGCCTTCAACTCAATCAAAGTGTATTAATTTACCAAATCAAGTAAAATTACTGTTGCATTGACAAAATATTTGAATTTCTGATAATTGAAACCATTGTCTTAACTTATTAGGTCAAGTGGAATAAGTTGTTGTTCTCTCAAATTTCCATTCTGATCCAAGAAGTAAAATCACTTGAAGCAAGAAAACAGTTGTGCTAGCTCAGGTCAAGCTTAAGCTCAAATAGAATAAATAAAATTAAAGAATTCTTCAAGAAATCAATCAAACCAATCTTCACTCCACCAACGCATCCCGTCCATTTATATATACAGTATTTTGCCACAAAAATCGGTGCACATATTTATGTTTGTTCGTGGTAGCTCCAAAATTCATTAATATTCTGTTACAGAAACAGCAGCAGCACATTGAGGTGCCATTACCATTACCACGACCCTGACTTTCTACCTCTCGCGTTCTTTCTCCAAATACATTATACATTTTTACAAAGACACAGTGTCAAAATGCATCAGGCTGGTTAAAATGGATCCTAACCTAAGTTTGACAGTTATTTTGATAAGGAAGACCTGCTACTGATCTACGCTGCCACTGTTGAGTTTTTTCAATAGCCTTTATTTGACCCTATTTGTCACTGTCCAGAAGGAGATGAGAACTTTTGTTGCTTCTTAGGGTTACCCGGACCTCGTTTCTGTTGCTCTGCCTGTGAGAGTATCTAAACAGGGCATCTTTCCCTATCAAAGACTCTCAGAGTAGTAGTGTTGGTGAGGGATCAGATCCACAGCTCCATTTACGTTAATGCTATTCATTATGATTGGAAAGGCAAGTCAGATCCTTGATCAGCACTTCTATTCTGATAGCTTTGTGAATTCTGTCTCTCGTCACCAGCCTCTCGCTCCCTATCAACCACACCTTTTGCCTCAACCTTTGAATGCTGTGCTATGACAACCAATGCACACTTTCTTGAGCTGCCTTTTTACGAGGCTTGTTAACTATGAATGTCTGAAGCTATTGAAGAATATACAGAAATTACACCAGCTGCCTCCAAGACACATCCACCCTCGGCCTGCTCTCATCCTACAGGAGAGCTTCTGTGCATTACCAATTTGTCAATTTACAAAGAAAAACAGAAAGTTAATTTGTCACATGGCTGGAGATCAGGGAAAGGTTCATATATTGTCATGTTATTTTTCATGCCAGTTTTTTACTATGGGAATGCTTTTGAAAACATGATGAACTTGTTCATGTGAACAGTGGCCAAAATATATATTCAGGAAATCTCAAAATATTTTACAAAACAAAAGATCTGTTTTCATAACCATGACATGTTTGAAATCATGAATCATGGTGCCTAAGAAATGTGTGTGTCAATTTTATTAGAAAAACAAAAATATATATTTGAATCATATTTTCCCTGCATGTTCTTTGGCCCTTGAAATGCATACATAGGTCGGATATGCTGACACCATAAATGGTTGAACACGATTTTGGTTTTAACTGTTCTTATACAAAAACAACACTGGGCTTCTAAGGATTTCCAGTTCAAGATTATATTTCAATGCAGTTGTTTTTATGTGAAAACAGCATCTACTACTGTCAATGACAATTGTCAGAACACTTCTCAACTCCACATAGAAGAAAAATTAATTGTTTTTACTATTTACATATATATATTTTTTTATGTATTCATCTATTTGAAATGTTCTCTTCCTGATACAACTGATTACATTTTCCTGATTCTTTATTGCTCCTAGGTCGTCGTTCTAAATGAGTGTTCTTGGCAGAAAAGGTAAATGTGAACAGTATCAAATAATGAGCATAGACTTCTTCACCTTGGCTGGCAGGCCTGCTCTTGCCCATGTCAAATCCACTTCCTCGCCCACTAGCAAGCAACACAGGCCTATTTCACCCGGCAGTCCATCGATGCGGGGCGCGCGTTTCTCCGCAGCGGCTTGCAGTTTGGATTTCTTTTACATGTTTCCGAAAAGTTTCCCTTTGTGCTCAATGTTAATGATTTTCTGATTTTGTTAAGCAACCCATACACCTACACGTTGCGATTGAGCAGCAGGTCTACCAGCGCTCTGTTCACAACGGTCTATTTTCTGTGGCGTAGGTCAGTTTGTCTGCCCCCCTGTAGGTTCAGAGTCTGGACTCCCATCTATTAAAACTAAATAATACAGTGAGTCCTGTGGTGTGCGGATGGTGGCTGCATAGGCACTGGCTATTATTATCAAAGACAGATTTAGGCCTATAGGCTACTCAGATAAATTGCCTAGAAAGTCCCCTGTAGCTCATTTGATAAGAGCACATTACTTGCGTTGCCAGGGTTGTGGATTCTATTCCCATAGGGTTCAGGGAGACAATGTATGCACTCCCTCTTGTCACTCTGGATATGATATGCTAAATGACACATCTACAGTACTAAATTTGAACTAAAGTATTATACTGGGATAGTTAGTGATTATTCGTGAATTATACACTGACTCTACTTAATATACAGTAGATATTGTTTACAAATAAACTTACTTCCTTTATATTTTCTTCCCATACGGACTTTGAGGTATGTAAGACTTTTGCACAGTACTGTAGAAGAAAACCTTTATGAAGTCCAAGTTCTCCGTTTAGCAGATCGACAAAGGCTAGTAACCGACACTGTAGAAAGATACATGAGCAACAGATGCGAAAAGCTCCAATGACATATGACACTGCTTAGCTCTCCCCAGTTATCGCCCTTTACACATGATTCTGACTATACTCTGTGTTAAATTATTTTGAACAGGCTAATAAAAAAATGTCACATATTAGTTCATCAGTACACCAAGCTGCAAAGTTGTAAGGAAATTGCGTTAGGCTTATGGTGTGCATGCGTGATGAGGGAAACCCGGGAGAGAAAGTCTGGTAGGAACTTACTGCTTGTTATTTATCGTGTGTAGTACCACCAACTAATTGGGAATAAAAAAATGAACTGTGCCTTTCCTCAGCTAAAAACTGTTAATAACGTGCCTCGTGGAAGCTACGGCCTGAATTTGCTGTTTGATTAGGTTGTGACTTAATGAAAATAACAACTTATCACAATTGTTATGTTTTTTTTCTTGTTTTTTTAACTAAAAACCCATATAAAAAAATACTGATTTAAATGTAAAATATAAATTCCCATTTCTCACATCCCTGCTGTTCACCCGACTATTCCCACAGACCAGCTCTGAGAAGGCTGCTGCACTACCAATCAGAGCTTGCCATGCCCTCACCTCTGTTGAGCACCTCAACTCCGGATCAAGCCACCCATAAGGACATTCCTCACACCAAAGGTGCTTACATGACCACAGGCCTCCTCTCCCTACGTCCTCTGACAACCTGGTTCTGACTAATGGACAGGAAGGCAGCCAGGCACACTCACACACACATGATTAAGCGTGCTCCCTTAGCCCGATGCGCTACCTGAAATGCCCTCAACGTATAAGCCGACACGAGGACTGCCTTTCAGTCCAGCAGCAGCACATAACGTAGTCTACACAACCGTTCCTTATTTGGTCATTGGAGCCAATCTGGAGCACCAATGCCTCAACTTGTATCCGAAAGCGTGCAGACTTTTGAAGTAGTTGTCTATGAGGCCACCAATACTTGCAGGTGGCATAGCCGCCCATTCCTCTTAGCAAAATGCCTCCAGGTCATGCAAAGTCTGTGGTTGTCTTGCATGAACCGCACGTTTGAGATCTCCCCAGAGTGGCTCGATGATATTAAGGTCAAGAGACTGTGATGGCCAGAACCTTTTTGCTCATTGTCGTGTTGGAAAGTCTGAGAGCATCCCATTCGCAGCTTTTGTGCAGAAGTATACAAATTGTCTGCCAGTATTTTCTGATAACATGCTGCATTCATCCTACCTTTAGAGAGTCCCTGTGGCTTTACAGCTCCCCCCCCCCCC
>JACXGJ010012299.1:0-18200 GCA_016801105.1 Esox niger | reverse complement strand
CTTCCCCCCCCCCCCCCCCATCTACCAGGTAGACTGATGCATCCAGTTCTTTCAGTTTTTCTAATTTACTTTTATGTTGAGGTGCCATGTCTGTTCTTCATGTTTTACTGTAAACATTTATATCCAAATAGCAGTAAATAAATACAAGTGGTAAAATTTTGCAAATAAAATGTACAAAAAGGATAGGATCGGAAAGTATTCCTTTATTCGGGTGTTTGGGCGTCGACTCAGTATGGATGGCATGGGGCTTAACAAGTCTTCAGCGCGGATAGGTGATCCTGGTGAACACGCACCAGCTCCCTACTGTTTCAAGGTGATTATCATGTCTTCCATTCAGTTATTATTCTGAATCCCTGAAAGCGGTTTTATATAAATAGACACATTATGCACACCATACCCGGATATAGAGACACATTGTGCATTTGCAAAAAAGAGAATTAAAAAACACAAGCGTCGATTGCTGTAATCAAGACAAGGTGCACGTTTGCCAATAAAAAATATCCATCTTCTGACAGTTGCTCCATCATTTCCCTCCACATCTTATGAATAAAATGTATATGTCTCACATTGTGTCTTCAGTTACAGTTGATGTGGCTGCCCGCTCTGAATTCTGGGAGATCCTGGTCTTAATCAGTGGCAGAGGTTTTCATTTAACTGATATACCTTAGGGCTCCCATAAAATGAAGATATGTTACAACAGGTCATTTGTCATAATATGCCTTAGGTATGTCAATTGATTTTTATTTTTTTCCAAGCCTGTATCTTAATATCGCAGTGGGTCTGTATTCATTTAGTTGTTTTTTAGTCGCCATTACTAAATAAAAGTATCACGTTGCTGTTAAAATTTTAACAGATTAGGGGTATCAACCTTCATTTGCAGTATGTTTGCCCCTGTGCTTATGTTTTTAGGGAGGTTTCAAATGGGGGCGGGTGGCATTTCAGGGTCCAGCAGGAGCAGAAGGCAGGAAAATGGCAGAGCGGCCCGTCTCCAGGGGATAGCTTCTTGAGGCCAGTCACACTCTGCTGTGAAGGATTTCAGCCAGTGGCAGCCGGTCTGTAGGCGGAAACAGGAACACCTCCTTAACCAGGTCCCACAGGAATTCTGCAGGCTATTCGTGTGGACTAGTACTTCAGTGAAAAGTCACATTTTATTAGATGACATCAGGGAGCCTAGTCTGACCAATTTATTTTGGAATGCCCATCAGCTATGAGGACGCCTGACATCCTATGAGACATAGCGCACTACATAGGGCAATGTCCTTATTGGTGTGGAGTTTCAGGATCTGACCTTAAGACCTGACGGGATGACCCCCCCCTATGTTGGTCCTTCACTTCCAGCGGACTGATCAAAACCTTCCCTGGTTAGCTGCTGTGTTAAAGGAATAGATGGTTCATTTCATCCAAAATGGTTGTCTTGCTCGTTGGCTAACTCTTGCTAGCTAGATGGCTTCAGTAAGGGACGGATAGAGATCTTTCAGAGTGGGGAGCCTGGTTTACTTTTAATCTGGAGAGAGTTGTTTTTTTTGGGAGGGCGAAGACATTGTATTTTTTTCATTTTGGTGGGTCTGCTTTGTAGGGTTTTATTGTCTACAGGAGACCGTGTCCAGGAGGAGGGAAAATATTGCTACTGGTCTTCAGGAAAACTACTCACTGACTGTCCTGCTTGATTACTCATGTCCCGGGAGAACCAGCTGTTGATTGGCTAATAGATAATATTGATTGGATTGACTTGATGATCATTTACTTCAGTAATGATTGGCTCGACAGAACTAAAGCAAGTTGTTGCCTTGAATTGGAGATGAGCTGGCAGATTTAACAGAAACTACAGAGGACCAAAGGAATAAAAAGGTGGTATGGTCTTGGGTTGCCGTGGTGTTGCCAACAACCATGAGAGTCATGCACTTAAAAAAAGTAAAAACCAATCTTCAAAGGTCTGACAGAGGCACAGCCAGGTTCAAATAAAGACTTCCGGTACCATATTAAATGCTAGGCTGGATAATAGCGTATGAGAGGAATAAAAAACAGTAATCTGTAATCTAGGCAGCAATGTGAACGTGATTAAATTATTTAAAAAGGATTTTCTTAAGTAGTCGCACTGATCACTTTCCGATGGCACAGGCAATTCAACATGCGTTAGATAGCTGCTAAACCAACAACCAATTTCATAACATGTTATAAAAAATGGCACCACTTGTCAATGTTGTACACATTTCATAACGCCGTTATAACACCTATGGGGACCTGTTGTGATACATGTGCATGAAGCTTACTGTATGACCATAGAGTAGTTTCAAATCACAACTGATGTAATTGATGAACCACAGTATTTACCCGAATGCTCTATTATGACTGAGATGAATGCAGGAACAGCGCACAGGAGCCATACAAGATGCCCTCTGTGAAGGATGACTGATGCAAGGGTGTGGGTGAGAGGCACATCTGGTTTATGGGATCATGATTGTCATTAGGGGTCTGGACAGAGTCACAAAGTGTATTTACCTCTTTCAAGTAATGGGGCACAGGACGTCTATGAAACCTTTTAACTTTCTATGTCAGCCATGAATCAACACCAACAACATTGCTATGACAAGTAAAAAGGTGTAACGTGTCTATAAATAAAGTCATGAATCTGATCGAGAAAGACAGGACATGTCGATTTTACATCAATGTGTGCTCAATGACACTAATAAAAATGTTGTGAAATATTAATGAAACATATTGTTTCGAGTGTAGGTCTCGTCTGCAGGTCCCATATACAGCAAACATCGCACAATGTATGTCACAGCTGGGCTAAGTATCTGGGTACTTGGGAGGTGGCAAGGGTTACAGTTTAGCAGTTAGAGCCCCAGAAAAGTTATCTTGATCGAATCCGAAAGCTGGCAAAAAAGCAAAATTGTCTCATTTGCATTTCCTCTTAAATTTCAGAAAAACAATTATACAATCATTCATGTGATAAAGCTTTGTCATATATAAATTGAAGAAGATAATTGACTTTTGCTGTCATCTCGTTCTCTTCCCATCCATGTTCCTTTTATTTAAGACTATAACACCAAAGTTACAGTTATGCAAATGAGGTGCCCGCAACCCTGGAATCACTTATGTTTCTTCTTCTGTTCCTTTAATCTGGAGAATTGCTAAACAAATTATCGGTTTCCAGGTTCCCACTGCATTCCTTCTTTCACAGTAGCAATATCATTCCTTCTGCAAAACCTCTGCCTTTCTCAGTCAGTTGCCACCGCCTGCTCTATAATGTTTAAGTTCCAGTAGCCTTGTCGTGGGTGAGCTGAATGACGACCCCCCAGTGACACTCCCCTCAGAAACCCTCTACGTATATTGAGGCTGATCCAATTCCCCGTCACCTCACATCCTCCACCTTGGACCCACTGCAAGATGCACAGCGCCCCCAACAGGGCCACAGTAGACGCCATTGCCAACACAAACAACCCATCCCACTAATACAGCCACAGGTGATGAGGGGCGTTAACATCGACTCAGCTGTCCGTGAACATGGGGGTCCCCCAAGGGTGCGTGCTCAGCCCTAACCGGCATTCCGTTTCCCCTTGATAACTTTTCTGCCTAGTCACAGGCATGTTGACGACAAAACAGCCGTCGGCATGACGACAATGAAGCAGCCAACGGGGAGGAGGTTTGAGTCCCGGAGTGGCAATGGCAGGTAAACAACATTTCCCTCAGCGGCAACAAAAAAATGACACGCACCGTCAAGGAGAATTCAGTCTGACCGCATCAGCACTTGGTGCCGTGACTGCCCCGCCCACAACCGCGTGTCTCTTCAGAGGGTAACCCGGTCAACACCAACCAGAGTGCACCGCCTACACCTCCAGGATATTAAGGTCGGTGCTGCTTCATCGTGGACCTTGCCCAGGCGAGTCATGGATCGTTTTGCCCGAACATCATTACTGGGGCGGAACTCACTCGTGTCCCACCAGACTGTTTAACAGCCTTTCTGCACTTATCTAAGAGCCTATCTTCACCTTCATGTCCTGTCTCGCACACACACACACACAGTAATTCAATCAAATTCCAATCAGTTAGATGAATTTTTAAAGCTAATTGTACATTGTCAGTAGGCACCCAGCCTAAATTCACACTCTGACTCATTCACACACACTCACTGTGCACTCAGTTAATCACACACACTCTCCAGGGACATGTGGAGTCTTGCTCACTCACACTTTCACTCACACACACACACACACTTTCACCCATTCGCCCACCAAGTGGGTACTTTGTACAATTTGGGAAAACTGTGCATGTGTAAGCTATCAAATTACAGGTAATAATGGCTGTAATAAGGAGATTGATCTATGTAAGACTTTAGATCAACTGCAGTCTTGCTGTATGATTTCCAAATATTTAATAACCAAGGAAAATAACTGACTATTCTGGTTTACCAGCCAACTAACAAATTATGGTCTGGTCTTAGTTCTGTACAACCAGATTTCTATTTTAATATTGTAGGACACATCTTTGTTTTTTGAGACTTGTCTCACAGTGTTGCCGCTTCAGGTTTAACAACTGGTTCCAAAATACGGTAGTATATGTTCAAAAGGCAGGCCAAATTAGGAAAACCATATTACTATGTAACGTACACTAAATTCTGAGCATAGAAATATGTATTTGATGAATTTTTGGTGTCAGATTAACCAAAATATGGACAGATTAACTGGAGAAATATCGCTTGAAAATGTCAAAGGTGGAACCAGAGTATTGTCGCATAAAATGTGTATCCAGCATTTATGTGTGCCAATAAAGATACAATAAACATGCTTTTAAAGGTACCAAACAAGGATCTTTAAATTATCAAAGACCAGGACACCTTGAAGAATAAACCCTGTCAGTCGGAGGATATCTAATTAGTTGGTTTGATTTTTTTCAGCACAGAAAAACTGTTTTTCTAATGGTTGATCTGGAAAATCACGTTCCGTCTACAATGGGTCAGGACGCCAAGCACGACGCTCACTGCTATTCCTTTGCCCCTTCGTCCCTATCTCTTTAAGAGCCAGCAAAAGGAGGGAGGGAGGGAGAGAGCGTGTGGGGGAGGGGTATTGGCTGGGGCGAAACAGTCCTCCGGTAATGAGCCGATTTTAGAGAGAGGGACAGAGAGAGCGAGAGATCACCATAATATGACTGGAGGGAAATTGGATGTATCAACGATCCAGAGGTAGGTTGAGCACTGACGCTGAGGAGCCGAAGCGGTGTGGAAGAGGATATTTCTACCATTTTTTCTGGTTTTCCGTCTTCACGTCAGCCCTCCTCCCATCCTCTCCAGGAGCACCGTAGCTCCGTCTCTACAGCACAGCAGGAGCACGGCGAGGAGGAGGGAAAAAAGACAAGACAGGAGAAGCGTCTGGGATAATATACAGACAGTTAGGTCGTCTGAGGTGTGTGCGTGTGTGTGTTTGGTGTGTACAGCGGGTGTGTGTGTGTGTGTGTTTATGGATGGGTGTGTTTAAAGGGAGCCTGGATTGCTGTTTCCAGGCCATGCTATAGAAATAGCCCTTCTCTTCCTCTCCTACCCTGTTTTTTTTGGGGGGGGGCACCGGTGCGGTACAATCTCTCTCCTGTGTCTCCGTTTCTGTGTGCCGGCTGCGGCACCACTAGAGGGGTGGTGGTTTGATGTCTGACAGAGCTCGTCTCAATTGCTGTGTTGCTGCCGCCCGCCAGTGAGGGCCTTTGGGACTACCGGGAAAGCCTGGGCCTAACCTGAGCAAAGCGCCCCGGCCAACGGAGAGGCAAGCGGGTTAGTTCCATTGC
The DNA here is from genome assembly GCA_016801105.1 of Esox niger. Classification (NCBI taxonomy): domain Eukaryota; kingdom Metazoa; phylum Chordata; class Actinopteri; order Esociformes; family Esocidae; genus Esox; species Esox niger. The sequence continues at coordinate 12,425 of JACXGJ010012299.1, read as the reverse complement.
AGCTGGCGAGGCCGTGCGAAGGAGGGCGGAGGAGGAGAAACGCATGCAGCCTGCGTGCCCATGGGAGACAGCGTGCCTGGCCGGCAGTAGCATTTAGCATCCTTTCGCGTCACACCAGGCCTGCTGCGTTCAGTTCCAGAACCGGCCTTCTCCACAGACAGACACTTGCGCGACACGCTAGACCGGTCCATCTCTCCCACACGGGGAGTTTTCTCAGAACCAAGCCCTGCTCTATTACAAGACGGGCGGCCTGTTTATTCTTTCGTCACATGACCATAAGAACCCCGCCAGAAGAAGCAAAGGGAAAAACACTCTTGAGATCTAGACCTGCCACGCTGCCACCTCCCTCTTCGCCAGCCTCCCGCCCCTGGACTTCCTGCGTGAACTTGACTCTCTTCTCGACGTTCTGAGGATTTTGCCTGAACCTGTTTCATGCATGTCCTCTGGAGGCAGGTTTGACTTTGATGACGGGGGGTCGTACTGTGGAGGGTGGGAGCAGGGGAAGGCCCATGGCAGAGGGGTGTGCACGGGGCCGCAGGGCCAGGGGGAGTACGCTGGGGCCTGGAGCCACGGCTTCGAGGTCCTGGGCGTCTACACCTGGCCCAGCGGCAACAGCTACCAGGGCACCTGGGCGCAGGGGAAGCGCCACGGGGTGGGCGTGGAGGGCAAGGGCCGCTGGGACTACCGAGGAGAGTGGACGCAGGGCTTCAAGGGACGCTACGGGCAGCTGGAGAGCACGACGAGCGGGGCCCGGTACGAGGGGACCTGGAGCAACGGGCTCCAGGATGGATACGGGACTGAGACGTACTCCGACGGAGGTAAGGATGGGAAGGGCCATGCTGCGACTCCTCACTGAGGTGTCATCCGACACCCTATACTGGCACCCTAATCCCTACCTAGTGCCCTTTCTTTGCCCTGATTGGTCCTGAGAAACATCTTTGTCATGTCATTAGCCAAGCCTTTACCCCCTAACATATTTGTTTTCTTTTCTTTTGAAGACCCTCAAATGCGAGAGTAATTAGGGTTCCAAGCATGTGCTGTAGCCTGCTCTTTGGGGTTTCAGCCTGGGTGTCTGATGTTAAAAGGGTTGATTGATTGATTGATTGATTAGGGTAACTCTGCCCTCGCTTGTTGTTACCTCTCAGCATCCTTTACCGCCTTCCTCCTTTCTAACCTCATCCTTTCCTACATTCATCCCTCAGAATTTTTAACAACTCTCTTTCTTCAACTCCTCTCCTTTTATTCGGATTTCTCTGGCTCTTCCTTCTGAACAGCATCTCTAGGATTTAAAGTGAATCCTCATCTGAGACCTATTTTGGCTGGTATTTTTAACAATGCAGGTCACCTCACCTGTCCCGCCTGAAAAATACACTGAATCAGAGAAGAGCCCCCCTGCAGACTGGGAGTTGACCCTAAAGCTCTTATAAGACTATATTTGCATCTGGACTAAGCCTTGTGTCTTCTTGTGCGCAAAAAAAAACAAATTAATATAAAACGATTTGCCAGTTGCTATATCCCAGTAATGGTACTGTGTTGTTTGAAACCTGATACTTGGTTCTGCTGTAATGGATTTTAACACCTGTGTTAAAGACTAACACTGATACTTGCCATGATGTCGAGTGGCCTAACTTGAACGCCTCTACAGCACCTGACAGCCCGCGCAATGTACAGTCATTTAATGCCTGTGGAATCTTCAAATCCTCTCCTCCTCCATGTGTATTCTTCGCCTCCTCTACTCCCCCCATAAACCATGCGTATACAGCTCTTTCTTCCCCCATCCGTCTCTCCTCGTTCTGCAATAAACCATAGACGCCTCGGTACTGTAAATCGCCATGGTAACGCGGAGACAGCAGGTCAGCGTGTCACTGGAGAATATCCGCGTTCTGCACCCTGATTGGCGCTTTGGCATTGTCACTGGCGTTTTCTGACTTGGGCGCTAATCTAGGCCGTTTGATAACCAACGCAGCTCCAGTGCTTCAATTGCAAAAAACCCGGATGAGAGAAGAGGGGCAGAGAGAGAGAGGGAGGGAGAAAGGTAGGAGACGGAGAAAGAGAGGGAGGTAGAAGAGCTGTAGATAGAGGGAGTTAGAGAATGAGGGAGGGGAAGATGTAGCGAGGTCAATAAGTGATGCAGGGGACCATGGAAACACGGCCTGTGGCTGCTGCATAGGTGTGAGAGGTTGTTTACCAGCTGTAGGCTAAAAGTCGTAAATCAATCTCACCGCAGTCGTTGTGGACATGAGTGTTATTTGTTTTATATAGTGGCGACAATGGCTGTAATAATAACTCCAGAACAAGAAGACTGCGTCACGAGATTGGAGCTCTCTCCCTAGTCACTCACGTGGAAGACCGCGGACAGATGAATATAGCACGCACGAACTGACACATTTTCCACAATCCAATGAACGTGTGATTGTCACTGTACCAACAGCTATACGGGATATTCCTTGTGAATTGTATCTATATTATTAGACAACGGTGGACTGGATAGCGAGTCTCATTTAAATGGGGTCGGCGCGCTATAGGTTTGCCTACGCGATCTACATTTCAGCACCGCGGACAGGTACGGGTTTCAGTTTGAAAGACCCAAAAGAGATTGCGTGGGGCAGATTTTCCCGACAGTTATCCACCTGGGTTATGCCTATCGGATTAGCATAGTGCATAGAAATACAATTAATACGATTGTATTCTATAATTTAGATGTTTACGTAATGTAGCCATTATCTAATCCTTTTCGAAATACGATTATCTTTTTAAAACGCAAAGCCATGTCTACAGTGATTGCTGACTCTATAGGACTTGATAACGTGTTTTTACTTACCTGTTTACTATTTAAAAAGGGAAATAGAGTTTATTCGGCTTATCCCGGCAACTGAAACTGTCAAGAGTTAGTCCCATCTGTTTTAATTTTTGCAAGCCTTTTCTATCAGCTAGGCTAATATAACGGATCGTGGTGCTTGCAGCCTGCTTCGGCGATATTAAAACCCAATACATGTTATTTTAATAAAGACAAATGCAGCCAACTGTTGAGGCCTGTGGCGTTAGTCCTACAGCCCCGGATCTCAAATTTACCAAACGTAAATAAATACAGTGCCTGATCTAAGGGACTAAGCCTCTTGAGGCCCTGAAAGTTTTGGCATTGCATTATGTGCTGGCTGTTAGGGCTGTGTTAGTGTTGAGAAGTTGATTCAGGTGTTTGAGATTACATAACACATTCCCTGCTCTTGTAGGGGCAATAGTTGATGAACATTAAGTAGAATAGGATTTTAAGTAGTCTGAATATGTGTAATCAATAAGTCAGTCACTTACTATCTGCTCATCGAAGTGATAAATGAAATACAGTATAGCAAAGTATGAAAGTCTTATAGTGTATTTCTGTTAAGTTGTGTTAAAAAGTTAGTACAACTCCTTGAAAGCCTAACCACAACCGTAGCCCTTTTCACATATTTAGACACATGATACATGACACCTCAGCCAAGTGGTAGACCATACAAACTCAAAGGGCAGGGCACCCAAATGCTGAAATGCATAGAACGTAAAAATTGCACCACTCACCACAGAGTTCCAAACTGCTTCTGCAAACAACATCAGCACCAAAATTGCATCAGGAGCTTCACAAAATGGGTCAAGCACCTGTATGTAAGTCTCACATCAACATGCACTATACCAACCGTTGGCTGGAGTGGTATAAAACACGCTGCCACTGGACTCTGGAGCAGTGGAAACGTGTTCCCTGGAGTGGTGACTTGCACTTCACTATCTGGCAGTCTGTCGGCAGAACCTTGGTGTGGCAGATACCAGGAGAAAGCTGCCTACCAGAATGTATAATGCCTACTGTAAAGTTAGGTGGAGGAGGGATAATGGTCTGGGGCTGTGTTTCAGGGTTTGGGCTAGGCCCCTTAGTTCCAGTGAAGGATCATCTTAATGCTAAAGGATACAAAGACATTTAAGACAATAGAGAGCTTTCAGTGCAAATGTTTGGGGAAGGCCCTCTCTTGTTCCAGCTTGACTGTGCCCCTACGCACAAAGTGGGTTTCATAAAGACATGGTTTGACGAGGTTTGTGTAGAAGATCTCAATTGGTTTGCACAGAGCCCTGACCTCAACTCCAATTAACACCCTTGGGATAAATTGGATTGGCAATTGCAAGCCTTCATGTCCAACATCAGTGATTGATTTCACAAATGCTCTTTTGGCTAAATTGATGCAAATTCCCATAGAACAGTGGTGGCTGTTGTAGCTGCAAAGGAGGGGGGCAACTCCATATATATGCCCATCCTTTCAGAATGGTACGTCCCACATCTCATATACTGTGAGTGTGATGGTCAGGTGTCCATATATCTCTGGCCATATAATATATTTAATCTTGACTTCCACAATTGACAGATACATGTAACCATATTAAAAAAATTAAAATGAAATATTCTACTTTGTAATCATTCCTTTACAGTATTGCTTCAATTGTTTCATGTTCAAGGGCTTTTCTGCATGCATGGTTTTGCTTTGAGTCCTCCAACATCATGTTGAAACAATTCAAATCTGGGCATTTGTTCAGCAATTCAATAACCCTCATTTTTGAGCCATTCACTAGTTTTGCTTGTGTGGTTTTGAGCAATATCATGTTGAAGGATCCATTTTCAATTCAGCTTCACCTTTTTGAAAGACTACATTCTCATCAAGAATTTGCTGGTACAATATGGAAATCATGGTTGACCCATTGATAGCAAGTTGGCCCTGAGGCAGCAAAGCAGCCCCAAACCATAATGCCACCACCTCCATGCTTTATGGTTGGTGTGAGGTTCTCCTTGTCAAAAGCATTTTTTTGTTTTTTCCTACCATTATGTATGTCAATGCAGCCAAACTACTCCACCTTTGACCCATCTGTCTAGTACACATTCTTCCATTAGTTTTGGTCTACCCAGGTGTTGACTTGCAAACGTTAGTCGTGTCTTGATATATTGAGGAGAGGCATTTCCCTTCCTGAATTCCAAAATAGGCCAAGTTTGTGCAATCTCTTACAGTAGACTGATGCACTTCAACATTGATTGTAGCAAGAGTCTTGTAGATCATTGATGTTACCTTGGAGTATTTAGAAACTTCTATGAGCATCTTTTGCCCAGCATTTGGGCTGAATATGGTGGGAAATCTGTCTTATGTATATGGTCAGTGGTCTGGAACTTTCTCCATTTGTAGATAAACTGTCGCACAGTGAAACTATGTACTACAAAACGCAGGGAAATGGCTTTGTAACTCCTCTCCCCAGACTCATGGGCATCAATAATCATTCTTCTGAGGATCTTAGCACGTTTTTTTCCACACATCTATAAGTTTAAAAGGTTTGAAATCTTTCAGTTCCCAGGTCACTACATAATGATTTTCATTTGCTATTTTGGTGTACCTGATTCTAATTTTAGCTATTTTATGTGATGGTATTATATATATGGACACATTCCAGAGGTTGTACATACTTTTTCACATGACCGCAAATGCACATTTCTGAGGGGGACATATAGGCACAATCCACCTGATCCCTGTATAGCTTCACCCCTGACCTGTGTATCTCTCTGCTGCAGGGACATACCAGGGTCAGTGGCTGGCGGGGATGCGGCACGGATACGGCGTGCGGCAGAGTGTTCCATACGGCATGGCAGCCGTTATCCTCTACCCGCTCCGCACATCCATAAACTCCCTCCGCTCTGAGAACAGCCACTGCCCCCCAACCCTTCTGGAGGACGGCACTGGGACCGCTGTCTCACCCGCCGACGGGGTGGTGGGGGTCGGGCTGGCTGGTAGCCCCATGGGGAGGGGAGGCTTTGCTCTAACTGCCCCCAGTGAGTCTGACCGCCGGGGAAAGAGGAAAGGTAAGAGAGACCTACAGGGCCCTGCGCTACCTGACTGGGGGCGTCGGGTCCCGGCTTGTGCTAATTACAGTATTTGCACGCGATTCCCTGGCTCATATATTCATACGTTTATTGATTTGGTCAACCGCAGTGACGTTCCCGCTGGCTACTTCTTGTCATGCTGTTGTTGTGTTAGCGTGTATGTTGTTGTGTTAGCGTGTATGTTGTTGTGTTAGCGTGTATGTTGTTGTGTTAGCGTGTATGTTGTTGTGTTAGCGTGTATGTTGTTGTGGCCTGACGGGCCTTGAACACGTTAAGCTGAATCCTATCGTGCAATAATGAGTGTCCTTCGTATCCGGTGCTCAGGCCGTTTCCGCCAGTCGATCCTGAATGGCCTGAAGCTGCGCCGCTCCGAGTCCAAGAGCTCCCTGGCCAGCCAGTTGAGCAAACAGAGCTCCTTTTGCAGCGAGGCCGGCATGAGCACCGTTTCCTCCGCCGCGTCCGACATTCACTCCAGCGTAAGCCAGGACGGCGAGCACGGCGCCCCCGTGGACGCCACGGTCACCGAGGTCTACGCCGGTGAGTGGCGCAGCGATCAACGGGCGGGCTGGGGTGTGAGCCGGCGTTCTGACGGCCTGCGCTACGAGGGGGAGTGGGTGGCCAACAAGCGGCACGGTTATGGCTGTACCACGTTCCCCGATGGCACCAAAGAGGAAGGGAAGTATAAACAGAACCTTCTGGTCAGCGGGAAGAGGAAGAACCTGATACCGCTACGAGCCAGTAAGATCAGGGAGAAGGTGGACCGGGCTGTGGAGGCGGCCGAAAAGGCCGCGGACATTGCCAAGCAGAAATCCGAGATAGCCTTGTCCAGGTGAGATACCGTAAGGACTTTGTCCAAGTGGATTGAACTGTAGTGTAGACCTCTGTTGACAGTAGTTAGGGTCAGAGTTAGGATTTAGCCAAGAAGGCTTTCCAAAAAAGAGTGAGTTTAAATGTTCCAGGTCAAAGAAATAAACCGCAGCCTGCAAAAACGTTGTTGCAGCTAGACAGAACTTCCAGGTCCCCTGATGTGGAAGTTGGGTTTAAATGAGCTCAACAAGTTACTCTGTTGAGTAGCTGTCATATCTTCAGCCAATGTAACTGAAGTGTTGCAATTATTCTTCATTGAGTTGAAGCAATGGACTGCATCAGGACTGGTTTGCATCCCAAAAAGCCCTCTATGCTAAGGATTTTCCTGCACTTTGTAATTTTTACTCCAATAATAGGATTAATCTGGGTCCAGGAAACAGTCCCTAGTGGCTTGGTACACCTGTAGTCTGAGCAACTTTTGAAGCAGTATGGTTTTGCAGAGGTAACAGGTTAGGTAGCTTCCAAGAAGTTCTGTAGTCATTCACTAATAAATCATGCCAGTTCCTTAAAAAGGAAACAAACACATTCATGCAGATTGGTTGTTTTGAATAACTGCATTAGTTCAACTCAATCTAATCGCTGACAATAATTCTCCATTTAACTGTGCTCCACCTAATGTAGGAAATAAAGGGTCATGATGAAATGAAGGGTCATGATTATGTGTATGGTCTTGCTGCTACATTATGTGATCCATAAGAACTGTTCATGAAAGTTTCTTATGGATGACCTAAAAACCAGGCCATTCATAGGTGTCCCGAGAATTAATATACTCCCTGGAACAGTCCCTGTAAATAAAGAAACAGATGCCAGGTGTAGGCAACAGTCCTTTAGGGATCACATACTGTAGCAGCAAGACCGTACGCATCTGAATCTACAACCAGCACATCTGAAGCATAGTTAATCAAGTATTTCCCTATCTGTGTCAATATTTTCCCACTCCCTCTGTCTTTCTTTCAGGATGAGTCATGCGCGAGGAAAGGCGGAGGCAGCTGAAGGCGTGGCTCTGAAGGCCAGCGAGGAATGCCGATTGGCCAGGCTCGCTGCCAAGGAACTGTCGCCGTCCTTCCATATTTACGGAAATGGTGAGTTGAATGGTGAATCGAACACAGAGACTGGCTGAATTGAACAGATAATGTTTGAACACTAAGAAAGGTGAATCAAACAGATTATTTCTGAATCGAGCACAGGGGATGTACAGAATGTTGAGAGAAACTAAAAGACTGGTAAGTCAAATACAGAAAACATGAGTCAAACACACAGAGATTGGCACGTCAGAAATTGAGAATTACCCCTGAAGAATTTGTGGAAATGTTAGAATATGTAAACTTTAAACCCTCGACAGACATTTATCAGATAAAATGCATATGGTTTGTAACACAGCTGATTGCAGTTTGCCAATGTCGTGTTTTTGCTTAAACAGAACATACATTTTTCAGATCATTATTGTTTCACTAAGTTCCATCAAATCACATTAGTCGTGGAAAGCAATGTAACCACAGGACTCTGCACTTGCACTGGTTCCACCATGCTCTCCCTGAGAACGTTTCATCAGGAACTTTGACAAACTGTAGATCTTTGTTCTCCTTTGGAGCTTTTAGCCAAGACCTCAAGCATTACATTTTATATGTGTTGTCATTTAGCAGATGCCATCTGAATGACTTAATGGATTGTAGACTGTTTTTTAAGCTTAGTGTAACATGGGGCAAAACGCCCCCTTGGGTAAAACGCCTCCCCACATTGTAACTCCCTATAAGATGTCACCATTCTTTTTTTCAACACCTCCTCTGGCTGCTACTAGTCTTAACCAACCTATAAATTCCGTCTGTATCATCACACCGTCTCAGCCAAGTATTACATTTTTTTAATCTGCAGCTCATTTTAAGGACTGCTGGGATTTAAAACATTGTCTTATTTAAATGATAATGAGTTTAGTTTAACTGTGTGAAATTTCCATCTAAGGAAAATGTAAGTGGTGTAAAAAAATAGGGACAATTCTTAAAAATCCTTAAGACGCTTGCAAATCGGAACCGGCAATCGCTGCCTCCTCCCTGCCTCCTCGCTGCCTCCTCCCTTCCTCCTCGCTGCCTCCTCGCTGCCTCCTCGCTGCCTCCTCGCTGCCTCCTCGCTGCCTCCCTCGCTGCCTCCTCCATGCTTCCGCGCTGCCTCCTCGCTGCCTCCCTCGCTGCCTCCGCGCTGCCTCTTCCCTGCCTCCCTCGCTGCCTCCTCCCTGCTTCCGTGCTGCCTCCTCGCTGCCTCCCTCGCTGCCTCCCTCGCTGCCTCCTCCTTACAATTAAGGCTCAACGGCAGCTCTGCCTCCTGCCCTGGTGGCCGCGTCAACGGCAAGCTGAAGCAAGGCGGCTGTGGCCCACAAAAACACGTACAATATTTGGTCCTGCTGCCGAAGCTCAAACATGTTCAGCCTTTGCCTCTTGCCGCTGGACAGTAGCCAATCAGAAATCGTGCTTTTGTCATTATCACAACAATGGAGGATTTAATAATGTTAAGTTACACAATGTCCCAAAAATAATAATGATTGAAACCAAACTAATTTGCCATTATTCCCTGAATGAAGGCACATAACGGTTTGGCTTGTCGTTTGCGTTTGCTATGATTTACGAGGCTGCATCCAGTGTGCTAGGCTTCTTCCGTTGCCATGGATACGTCTCCAAGGTCTGTTCCGGGGGAAACTCAGAGGCCGTTAATCAATCCGCGTTTTAGTCCGTACTTGTGTTGTTGTGAACTCGTTTGACGTCGTCTTTCATGGCCCAAGTACGGTTCCAATCCAAAGAACCCAAGTTACCAAGAACACCTAAAATGCCCGGATGTGTACTTGTGTACTGAGTTTTGAATTTTAGTTCCCCACACAAAAATATTTTATGTACGTAGTTAAAATAGAATATATTAAATCAGATCACGACATGTACAAAACCGATATTTCACATTCAGTTTTGTTATTTACATATTACTATCTGAAATGATAGTCTTAACATATTTGACGAATGGATAAGTCCGAGCAGATGTTGACCAAAACGTGAATGACTTCACAGTGACTTGATCCTCAGAAAAAAGCTGGACATGTCTGCCTCTTTACATGCCACACTAATTGCCACCAAAGATGAATAAAAACGAGGTGTTTCGGCCGGCGGTTGTCGGTTCCAGTGTGTAAGCACCCTTAGGCGTTATCTTCTATTGGGATTAGGCTCCTTGGGGGGAGCAACTAACCCCATGGGGGGCATATTACCCTAGGAACTAGAAAAAATGCCCTTTTCCTAAAAAATATATTTTATTAAATACAACTTAATCTGTCATCTGTAGACATTTATTTTACTTTTAAATCCATTACCCTAAGCATAGCCATCTTCAATATATATAAAATATTTGTTGTTTCAGTAAATAGATAATGATCTTAGGGGGGGATGTATAGCCCCATGTTACCCTATTGGTTTTAACTCTTATTTGTTTTAACACTAATATCTATTGAAGTATCTATTGCATTATAACAGTAATGTAGCTGTATCTGGCTGTGTTCAACAGAAATATAGCTGTATCTGTGTTCTAACAGAACTATATCTGTATCTGTCTGTGTTCTAACAGTAATATAGCAGAATATGTCTGTGTTCTAACAGTAGTATAGCAGAATATGTCTGTGTTCTAACAGTAATATAGCTGACTCTGTGTTCTAACAGTAATATAGCAGAATCTGTCTGTGTTCTAACAGTAATATAACAGAATATGTCTGTGTTCTAACAGTAATATAGCTGACTCTGTGTTCTAACAGTAATATAGCAGAATCTGTCTGTGTTCTAACAGTAATATAGCAGAATCTGTCTGTGTTCTAACAGTAATATAGCAGAATCTGTCTGTGTTTTAACACTAATCATCGCGGTGGATCTCTGCCACACACAATTTATTGGATTTGTTTTCTGCCTGTCCATCTGTCCATCAGGTCTGGAATGTGAACGGCCTAAAAAGCACCAGGGCGCCAAGGACAACAAGGACCACGAGGTTGTTTCCACAGGAACTGACAGTCCCGAGCTGTGCACCCCGGACACCACGCCTCCCGTGATGACCCCTGATCTCAGTCCCGTCTTGAGTGAGCCCCCGTCGCCCCCCCGCAGCCCGCGGCCTGCCAAACACTCCCACCGTCCAAGGAATGCCTGCTTTATGCGACAGAGTGCGGTGGACGACCATGGCGGAGCAGAAATTCAGGTGCTGGTGGAGGGGCGGGGCATGGATCTCCCGAGGGGCGGAGGTAACAATTGGACCGAGGACATGTATCCAGACTGTGGGGTTCACAGCAGCCGATCCACCACCCCGTCTCTTCTGGAGGAGCAGGAGGGACAAGTCAATGGCCATGAGCAGGCACCGTCCAATCACAAGTTGCGGGAGAAAGCCTCGACCAACCACAAATCCCGGGAGCACACCTCCTCTTCCTATAGATCGTGGGAGCACTCCTCATCGTCCAATCAGAAGCCCTCAAAGCGCGCCTCGTCCAGTCACAAATCAAGGGAGTACACGTCGTCCAATCACAAAACATGGGATCATACCGCTTCCACCGCAAATCACAAGGCATGTGAGAATGTCTCTTCTAATTACAAGCCGCAGGTGCACATTTCCTCCAATCACAAAGCCTTGGAGCATAACCTCTCCAATCACAAGACTTCTGAGCATGCTTCCTCCAATCATAAGTTGCCCCAAGACTATTCCTGCCCAGTTCACAGCCCGAAGGACCATGTGCCCTCAGCCAACCCTCACAACAGCCCCCGAGAGCATGTCTACTCCAACCACCACCCTCACCCAGAGCATGTCTTCTCCAACCACCACTCTAACCAGCAGCACGTGTCATCCAACCACAAGCTGAGCGAGCATGCCTTGCCCGAACCCGGGCTTGTCGGCCCGGCGGGGGGATGGACTGCTGAAGGCACCCTGCTTTGGAGCCCGGCCCACTCGCGCCTCGCGGACCGAGAGGAGCAGGACAGGCTTGGGGACTACACGGTGGACATGAGGCTCCAGCCCCCGGATTCCACCACCCAGATGTCCCCTGGCCCGGGCCCCAAAGGGAGGCTGAGGCCACGGGGACTGAGGCCAGTTAGGGAGGGCTCCATGGACTCAGTCCAAATGCTGGACACTCTGAATGTGGGGGCGGAGCTGGAGGAGTGGCCCCTGCACAGGGACCTCACCTTGTCCCCGCCCCTCAAGTCCCAGCCAATTTCCTTGGAGCAGGACAGGGAGCGCCTCACGCTTAAATCAAACTCAGTGAGTGCTTTCATTGGTCGATTGGTGGGTGGGTGTGAGGTTTTGACTGTGTTGGTTGATTGATTGGTGTGTTGGCTAGTTTGGACATTCAGGGTGTAGAAGCTATGCAAGGTCCGAATGACTACAAATGGTTTAGCACCATCCCTGCCATGCGTTAGTACTGTTAGCTTCCTGTTCTGATGATGTTCAAGAACAAAAGTTATGCAACCAAAGTCAGGGGAGAGCATAAGACATTGATGTTCCTTTGTGCTTCTCCAAAGAATACAGGAAGTTCCACAGTACTTATAATACAAGGGAGGCGGCCTAGGGTCAAACCCAGCCAAATACCCTCCAATAAGAAAGGCCTAAATGACCCTTGTATGGGTTGTTCCAACATATGGTCAATGGTCCTATCCCTCAAGCCTGTGACAGTTACATGGGC
>JACXGJ010012298.1:0-18320 GCA_016801105.1 Esox niger | reverse complement strand
GACTCCATGCCTTTAACCTGAAGGGTTCTGTATATTGCAGAGTGGAGCCTGGGGAAGGGACTCACCGAGTCATCGTCTTTAGAGAATCTTCGAGGCGGGGGTTCGTCATCAGACCCATCCTCTGACGATTCTGTCTTCCGCTTCTTCTTCCCTCCAAATTTAATGACAATTTTCCTGAAATGAAGAAAACAGTCAGCATGTGTGAGTTTGGCCTCCATTTTCTCCTCTTTCCTTCTGCTATGTCTCATGGAAACTGTCTCTGAATAATTGATTAATGATTACATAGATATTGTCCTTGTTGTGCAAAATAAATGACCTCAGGTATATCTGCTGTGTTGTACTGTCTGGTGTTTTTCACTTTCTTACATAAAAGAAAAAAATATTTCTAATTAAATAGTTATTTAATTTATATGTTATTACCAGTCTAGCTGTTTACTGTGGCCTACATAAAGGGATTATGTTACTGTTTCCATGGTTTCTTAATGTCTTATTAAATAGACTTTCATAACCTAGAGACAACAAGAATCACATGACATGACGGCCGATTCAGTGGGATATGATACATTTACATTACAGCAGGTCAAACAGGGAGGAAAATCAGGTTTCATGGGAGGAAAGCTACTCGCACAATATATTTCACTAAGTCCTATTACATAAAAAAATTACCTCATGAACTCAGCAAAAGATCATCACTCAAAAATATCAAAAAATAGAATTGCATTTCTGGATATTGTGAGATAATAATCTTCTCAAATGGTTAGGAAAGTGATAACTCAAGATTTCAGAATTCTGATTCATTTTTCAGAGAATAACAACAAAGACCAAATCATAGATCACTGCTAGGTACGGAAACACAAATAGTCGCCTCTCTCCCTTCCCCCTCTCTCTCTATTTGTCAGCCTGCTGTGTTCTTATCAACATGACAGACTGGACATCAACTGCTCCATTTGTCAAGCTCTTGATTGGATCAAAACAGAGATATGGATAGTGACTGAGTGTCCTCCCTCTCCAACTGTCTCTAACCCTCTTTCTTTCTTTCTGTGTCACTCTCTTTCTCAAGCTCTCGCTCCATGTCTGTCAGTCTGTCTCGCACTTTCTAGCTCTCTTTGTATGTCTTGGTTTTTTACTCTGTACCTTGCCCTCTTTTTCTGTCTCTCACTCTCGCTCTTTCCCTCCCTCTCTAAAACCGAATGTCTCTCTCCTCTCTCCGGTCTCCCTCTTATACACTCCATGGCTCAAACAAGGAAATGACTCAAGTAGCTGCACGGACACCATATACGCCACATCAGTTAAGCAAACCTACAGCACTGCTTCAGAATCCAACGAGTTAATAAATCCAAGCCCCATCCCAAAGTTGCTAACTAACAACAGGAAAGGAAAACACAGTGCAGTGATCAATATAAATGAAACACCCAATTCATTGTCCATTACAATGAAAATGAGAAAGGGACATTGGGTCTGTCTGTCACACATTATAATGCAGACCCCTGGCCCCATGCTGACTGAAAATACAGGGATTGGCCAGATGGTGGCACTATCACTGGCTAATGAGGAATGAGTGGGCGTACAGCCAATATACCATGGCTGAGGGGTGTTTTTAGGCATGACAACACGGAGGGCCTTGGGATGGCTCATCACATTGGTATATTTGCCACATAACCAGAAATGGCAGAGATGCCTAACTGCTATTATAAACTGGTTACCAACACACAACAGGAAAAGGTACTTTGTCAAATCTATACACGGTCTCATATACCATAGCTTTCCTCCAATCAGCATTCAGGGTTTGAACAACGTGGCTCATAAACAGTGATTGCGAGATCATCCAAATGACTGTTTTAACAAAGTGTCAAATCAGTAACTGAAAGAAAATGGCTGCTACTAACCAAATAGCACTCATGTGCAGGCAGTCCGATGCGTAAATGCATACAAAATCAGCCAAGGATACCCACATTGTACCGATACGCAAAGGCTGTTAAGAGTCCATCAGCAAGAGCATTCACATTGGCCCAATGACAAACACGCGATAATACATTTGGAACACATGCACAGGGATGTGAGACGTGTTGGCATTTACTCCATAACACCAACAGGCCAAGGAAAAGTGTTACACACAAAACCAATGAGCCAAAGGTGACTGCATTCCTGTGGGGAAGTGCTCACTGCAAAATCCTCAGACTAGATATTACTGTCAATTGAAACTTTGTTCTCTTGTCTGTAATCTTGGTGTGGGAACAGGGAGCCGCTCCTCCATTCAGAACAGGTGCAGAGATGTTGGGTGTAAAGTTCTCCAAACACACGACATACGCTGAGATCAAGCAGACATCATCAGGCAGCAGCTCCCTCCTGGGACAGTGCTCCTGTCTTCTCTGTGTGTTACTCATACTTCCTACCTCATTCCCTGCGTCACCGTCTAACCCACACCTCCCCACCTCACAGCCACGGGCACAAGAGGCTTTCTAGCTGCTGGCAGTGGTCCAAAACATGGCCATAAAGGCAGAACAGCCAGGACAAACCATAACCACTCGGAAACATGAATGCAGGCACACACACAGAACGGCGTGTCATGACAAGGCCTGCCTGTCTCTGAGGGAACGTACTGGTGCGGGCATTAAACTGTTGCCTGCAGGGGTTCTCTTCTTCGCTGTTCGACCAATGCAATAAATGCAGAGGCGGAGTTAAAGGTTTATCATCTCCCTCGAACTCCCTGACGGACTGTCAAAGTGCACACGTCATTCATGAGGAACTTTGAGGCGGAGCTCTAACAAGGCTTCCATATTGTGTCACATGTTCATACAGCTCCCCACACTGGAACACAAGAAAGGGCTGGTGGAATAACCAAACCCAACAAAGGAACAATTGTGATATATGGCATTACATTCTATGTGATACTGTAGAGTCTTGGTTTCAAAATCATACAGCCACTGCCATCTCTACAATGATCTGAGGTAAAAGCATGTAGACCGTGTTCCTGTTTTGATCAAATGAGCCAGCATCATAATGTACTGGCTTTCTGAGAAGTCAAACTGCGTCAGCTATCATTATCAATAACGCTGTTCCAAACTAGTGGCTGGGATTACACAAGCTCTAAAGGATCAATGTACACAAGGTCGAAACACCTATAAAAACACTGTACTTTTCTACACCACATCCAGTCTTAAGGGGTTATATGGGGAGCTTTGTCTTCGCAGATAATCTGCCTAAATCAGAGTTACTGCATGAGTTGCATGCATCCAGCAGCCATTCAGCCAGTCACCCACCTAGTTAGAACAGGCATTCAGCCAGTCATCTACCAATTAGAACAGGCATTCAGCTGGTCATCTACCAATTAGAACAGGCATTCAGCCGGTCATCTACCAATTAGAACAGGCACTCAACCAGTCACCTACTCAGAACATGCATTCAGCCAGTCATCTACTCAATTAGAACAGATATTCAGCCAGTAATATACCCAATTAGAACAGACATTCAGCCAGCCTGTCAGTTAGAGCAGCAATTCAGCCAGTCAGCCTTCTATTCAGTTAGAGCAGCTACTAAGGCTATGATACCCAACACCATCTGGACACGTCCCACTAGATCACGACCAATTTAGGATGTGGTGCTTTAGACAGATCCAGAGGGAGACAGTGTTAGAGGGATTGCAAAACCCACACTCACACAAGCAAAATGATCAATAACAGATAACCATGCATTTGTGTTTACACTCCAACAATGTATCTGTGAAGCAGCAGGTTTCTCTCAGTCTCCCGAACATGTTGTGTTGTTGTTGGGACGTAAGACTGTCTTTCTCGCTTTACTCCTCCGGATGATATTACACTTCCATAATCCTCTCCACAATGAAACTTTCAGGTTGCCTGGCAACACGCCCCAGGGAATAGCCTATCGTTGGCAGCGTGGGCGGCGGCTGTAACATCACTTCCTGTGAATGCCACTGGAGGACAATGTGTTACTCTGCTGTTTAGTGAGCAGCTGGGGGAATGTCAGGCCTAATATCCACCTTCAGATAGAATCGGGGACTTTCAACACAATGTTCTTCTGAACACATTAAGATCGGGACTCGAATACTACCTTATCATACCACCTTATCAATAGATAATAACAACATTAGCAATAACAACACCATCTGGTCGGCTGTTATGATATAGAACAGAGTAAAAACACCTCCCCTTCAATCACCATATCTACAACCCAATCTCCAAATAAAACCTTTCTGCTTGGCAGATCTGCTGCAAGAGAATTATGGCATGGCTTGACGTTTTAATTACACCATGTCGTAGCATATCTGTCATTTCCTCCTGGCTTGACGTTTTAATTATGCCGTATAGTGGGGCATCTTGAGTCTAAATTCAAACCAAAATGGGTGTAGAAATACAATTCAACGGCTATGTTTGGGTATGGACCCTGAATGTTTAGGTTCAGGGTTAAGGTCAGGAAAGGCCTTACAACAGTGAAATACATGGACATGTACTTTACAATCATTCATTTAAGAGAGCCGAGAAAGCATTTTATAGGTGGGCAGATGTGCAGGCTTCAGACAGGGATGTTTTGGCAGGCGGGACAGGAGAGTAGGAGAAGAAGAAACACACTCACAGAGTTCCTGCAACATAACATCACACACAATCCAACTGACTGGCCCACCCACACTTTACTACTAATAGACCACCACAGGTGTGATGTCCATTAGTATCATAGTAAATACCCGCACAATGACAAACAGGCATAACGACAGACCAATACCGCGGTCAACAGAACAGGAACATGTTCACAGATGGACCTCTATAGGTCAATACAGGGGAACTGGCTCTGCTGTCTCATGTCCATCTGTCTTCTATTTACAAGGTGACTTGCTCTAAATAGAGCATTTTCACTAACAGTACTAGCACTAATGTCGTCTCATCTCCCCTGTCCTCTCCCTTCCTCTGTCTTCTCTTCCCCTGTTTTCTCATCTGTCTTCCCTTCTTCCCTGTGCCCCCCCCCCCACCCCCCCGCTGGCTGGTGGGTGAGAAACACGACTCCCTACAAAAAGCCGTAGCTCTAGTTCTGGCAGTGGCCCTGTTTGGCTCCCATGAGCAGATCCTCATCCTGCCTAATAACCCGGCATTGTCCTCTTCATGCCCAGCACCCCCCAGTACTGTCTTGCCCTAGTTGGCACAAGGCCCGCCGTTCTGTATGGAGGGGGAACAGAGTGTGACGGCATTTTGAAGGCTGAGGACACTGTGACGTGCCCCAGTGTCTCCATGAGGAGCGGCTATTGACCTATGAGGACAGACTGGCTCACAACGCCCACTGTGTTTCGTGTGTTTGTCTGTGTAGTATTTCCGTAGTGTAGTATTGTGTGCGTTTAGTGTTTTTGTAGTGTACTGTGTGTTTTTGTAATATGGGGTAGTGTGTTTTGTGTAGTGTGCGTTTATGTAGTGAGTCACGTACTATGTGTTTCTAGTGTGTTTTATGCGTGTAGTGCAGTGTTCATGCGTGTATCCTGTGTGTAGTGTTTTTGTAGTGTACCACCTGCTTCTGTTGTATGGTGTAGTGTTTGTGAAGTTTTTGTGTTTTGTGTACCGTGTCTGTAGTGTGTCACGTACTGTGTGTGTGTTTTTATGCATGTAGTGCAGTGTTCATGTGTGTATTGTGTGTTTAGTGTTTCTGTAGTATAGTGCAGTGTGTAGCTAGTGTGTTTTGTCCAGTATGTGTGTGTAGTGTGTAACAGTGTACATATCCCGAGGGGATTACAGTGACAGTGGTGCTGTGGCACTGGTCCTGGGCTTCGTGAGAAAATCCCCCTGCTTATGAACGTGTCTGTAATCTGTCCCGCGCACATACGCACATACGTTCGTTTTTCTATCCACGTTTGTCTTGACCTGAAACCCAAATGTCTATGTTCCCTATCCGCTAAACATAACCATTACCATAACCATAACCAGTAATGGCTTTATCTAAAAGTAACCCCATTTCTAAAACCTGCTCAATTGTAAATGTACCCGAAACTTAACCCCTAAGCCAGAAATAAAGACATTCATAGTGGGGGCCAGCCATGAAACCCTACAGGGAAACTATGGGGGACTAAACACGTTCCTTCCCTCGGCTAATGGCAAATATCAGCAGAGTGCAAGGATATGCACAAAGGATTTCTGCTTTGGAATGCTTGCATCAACTCACACACACTCTAATATAATGACAAACACGCACGCACGCACGCCCGCACACACCCAAATTCAGAACACAAAACAAACAACACACATACAGAGAGACAGACAGACACACAGAAAGACAGACAAATAAAAGAACATATTTTTGACATAAAA
The DNA here is from genome assembly GCA_016801105.1 of Esox niger. Classification (NCBI taxonomy): domain Eukaryota; kingdom Metazoa; phylum Chordata; class Actinopteri; order Esociformes; family Esocidae; genus Esox; species Esox niger. The sequence continues at coordinate 12,018 of JACXGJ010012298.1, read as the reverse complement.
GCAGCTTTCGGTTTTCCTAATCAGAAAGTGAGTGAAAAGGATTGTATAAGAAGGGCCATGCAGCATGGCAGGCAGACAGGCAGACAGGTAGGAGACATTAACCCAAGCCTCTATACACGGCCGTAAGGCTCCCCTAAAGCCCATTTCACCTAATTGATCTCACTTGCACCATTTTGTTAGATTTTTCACAGTAGACAACAATGTAGTATCAGCACATTTAGATTACGCCTGCTGCCCTGTACTCCACACAGCCAGGGAGCTTTCTGTTAACAGCCCCCTGGCACCTGAGGAAGAACACAACCCTGGGGAGAAGACCTGGAAAATGGACTGCTGAGAGGAAATCAGACAGAGGAAGGGAGAGAGGTAGAGAGGGAGAAATGGAGAGAGTAGGAGGTGGAGTAGAACAAGGAGGGAAAGAGACCAACATGAATGGTGCTTTACTGAAATGCTTTCATCTCCCGAGCATGTCATTTTTCAGCAGGTAGGTAGCTATCATTTTAGAAAGCAGTGTGTGATCAGGCAATCATTTAGGATGTACCCCTTAATGAGCCTTTGATTTGGAGCTTTCCTCATCCTTACCACCACCACCTGCCTCCAGTCTCTGACATGGAGGTTTCCTCATCCTTACCACCACCACCTGCCTCCAGTCTCTGACTTGGAGGTTTCCTCATCCTTACCACCACCACCCGCCTCCAGTCTCTGACTTGGAGGTTTCCTCATCCTTACCACCACCACCCGCCTCCAGTCTCTGACTTGGAGGTTTCCTCATCCTTACCACCACCACCCGCCTCCAGTCTCTGACTTGGAGGTTTCCTCATCCTTACCACCACCACCTGCCTCCAGTCTCTGACTTGGAGGTTTCCTCATCCTTACCACCACCCGCCTCCAGTCTCTGACTTGGAGGTTTCCTCATCCTTACCACCACCCGCTTCCAGTCTCTGACTTGGAGGTTTCCTCATCCTTACCACCACCACCCGCCTCCAGTCTCTGACTTGGAGGTTTCCTCATCCTTACCACCACCACCCGCCTCCAGTCTCTGACTTGGAGGTTTCCTCATCCTTACCACCACCACCCGCCTCCAGTCTCTGACTTGGAGGTTTCCTCATCCTTACCACCACCCGCCCCCATGTCTTTGATTCAGAGCATTCCTCATTCTTACCATTGCCTGACTCCATTATTTTCCTCATCCTTACCACCCCCTGCCTCCAGTCTTTGTTCGGGAGCTTTCCTCATTCTTACATCCCCTAACTTGAGCTGTATGTGATGTGATGTGTTGTGCTTGCTAACAGCTCTTAGCCATGGTATACTGGCCATATACCACACCCCTTTGGTGCTTTACTGCTTAAAAATAAACATAGGAAAATCTAATTTTCAAGCAGATAACTTACGCAGTACTTTCTCAAATTAGCTCCCCCACCAAGAACTGCAGTGTGAAAAGTAATGTATCGTGCAGGCTACTTATTAACAAGGAACATGGCTCAAGTCTATCATTCCTGTGGTTCGTAAAAATAGGATATGAAGAATAAAGACATATGCATATCACCAGACCCGCGACAAGAATGGACGGCTGATGGCAGGGACATGTTCATTCTACTGGAGAGAAGAGGGTTATTGAGGCAAAGTAAGAAAATCTACTTGTTATACCTCATGAGAAGACCTACAGACCATCCCCCCCCTTTCTCTACTTGTGTCTCGGTACATTCTAGTGTGTTGAAACAATATGTAAATGATTATATAAAATGGGGCGTTTTTTCCTCTGGTTTCTCTCTTGTTTACTCTTTCTCTCAAAGTGTAAAACTGCTCATAGACCATTCCTCCTCGCAGGCTCTTTCAGTCAGCACTCACTCTGGTAATATTATTAGCTCAGTCCCAGCCCCCCAGTCAAACAGGCATGCTGGTCACATAGCAGAGAAACAATATATGAACATATGCACACACGCGCACACACATTTATACGTTAAAAGCTAATGTTATGCTATGTTTGTGCTACATGGATCCCAGTGTGGTTGAATACAGCATAGCTGCGCAATAGCTGCACTTAACATTGGTTTCTGTTGAGTAGCAAGCCAACTGTTTAAGTATTCCTCTTACAGTCACACAGAAAATGGGCAGATTGACTATGGGAAGTCGCTCTGGATAAAAGTGTCTGCTAAACGACTGGAATGTCGCGTAAATGTAATCAGCCAGGCACATCCCCTTCCAGCTATCACTCTCCTGCTTCTCTCTCTCTAGTCTTACTCTGCATCAGTCCTTTTTCATGTATAATTTAGCTGTGATTTTGAGTCTTATGAGTTTTCTGTTGCTACACTGGTGAGCAAAAAATATGTTTTCTACACATTGTATGAATGAATCGCCTGGTTGGCCTATAAGAGAACAGACCAATCTGAGAGACCGAGACAACCATGATGACTAGCGCTGGCCCGGTTAGACTAACTTCTTTCTACTTACATCATCTCATCTGATTGCATCGTAACATTCTTGACAACTTCAAACCGTCTTTTTTCATTTATATTTTACGGCAGTCAAAGTTATGTGAGCGATTCATTTCAAATGCTTGAATTCCTTTTCTGGAACAAATCACAGTCAGTGCCTGACTTGAGCGAGAGATTTCCCGAGTGTGATACCAACACATCATATTATAAAGACAAGTATTTGGTTGTAATATTACATCTATGAAAGGTGGCCAACAACCCATCAGGTATGCTACTGTACACAAGCCTCCTGCCAAGCATCACTCTAACCGCATTGTAAACATCAGTTACAGGAGAATGCTTTGGAAAAGCATAGGTATGATTCAGTGTTGGATCAAATGCCTGAATGTCCAGTAGCCCTCCAGACGGACAGAGAGACTGTTGTGTTTAACACAGTAGGGCCAAATAGAAAAACTGTGATATATTAAGATTATGTCTAAAAGCTTTTGAGATTCATTGCAATTCATTATTTTTGTTGTTTGACAGCACAGTTCTTTTTTAATATATTTTACACTTTACTGGACATCAAAGAGATGAAAGTTTGGAGAGACAGTTTCTGTTCAGTGGGCTGAAATCTAACCCATCTGCAACAGTACAAGAGACATAGACCGTTCAAACCCCCCTACCTGTTGGCTTTTTGTGTCATAGCCCATCCTATTCATCTAACTTTTAGGTGTGTTAGTTTAACCATCTAAAGATTAGCCTAGATAACTGCTACTTGCATGTAACTACTGACTATAGCCTAGCGCAGTTGGGTAAAGGTACAACATAAAGAGCGGCAGCATCACAGATAATGAAATGTTCTCTTCATCATGGGAAGCGCAATATAGACCATCTACATTATAGATTTACATGGCACTTTGCACACTCTTTGCTTTCTCTCAACCAACTTAATGAGGCAGTCACCTGGAAAGCATTTCAATTAACAGCCTTTATAAAAGTAAAGTTGTGGATATTTTTTTTCTCTTTTGTGTTGAATCCAATCAGTTGTGTGGTGACAAGGTAGACTATGTCTGTACGTTATGTCTGTACACTATGTCTGTACACTATGTCTGTACACTATGTCTGTACACTATGTCTGTACACTATGTCTGTACACTATGTCTGTACACTATGTCTGTATTACAGTAGTTCATACAAAAGCAAGAAAAGCTTGAATAAACAACAGTAATGCATTACTTAAAGACATCAAGGTCAGTCAATCCGCAAAACATTTCTTCAAGTGCAGTCGCAAAAGCCATCATGCTATGATGACTGTCTCTTGTGATGACGCCCTCCACTGTAGCGGTTAAGTTCATTAGTTACCGGTCTCAGAAATTTACTCTCTCTCAGATTGCAGGCCAAAAAAATGCTTCGCAGACATCCACAACAACTGTGGAAGAGACTAAGTGAATCACACTCAACCAGCAAGGATACCACAGTATTCTGAAGCAAAAGGCCATCCAATCTGGTTTGCGCTAAATTGGATTATGGTTTGAGTTAACAGGACAATGACCCAAAACACACCTCCAGGCAGGAGAGTGATGGGTCTGCATCAGATGACCTGTCCTCCACCATATCCCAACCTCACCTCAACTGAGATGGTTTGGAATGAGTAGCAGCCAACAAGTGTTCAGCATAGGTGGGAACTCCTTCAAGACAAATTCCAGGTGACACCCTATCAAAGCTGGTTGAGCGAATGCCAAGAGTGTGTAAAACAGTCATCAAGGCAAAGGATGACTACTTTTTAAGGATCCAAAACATAAATGTATTTTGCTTAAAACTTTTTTGGATGATTCCAAGTGTTATTTCATAGTTTTGAAGTCCTCACTATGACAATATGTGTAAAATAACTTGATTCAATTACATTCGACTTTATTGTCTTTATTGTCATTGAACAGCACAACTGTAGTGCTGAACAATGTACAAGAATTTTATATATATATAAAAAATACACAAGTAGAATAAATAAGTGTGCATTATATATGGCAATTCTGAATGTGCAGCGGAAAATTCCCGAATTTACCGAAAATGTAAAGATAAATGGTTGTGGCAATTCTCAATGGCAGTCTGAAAATACAATCAAGGCAAATTGAAAGAAGTTCTTGTCGGCTATATTTACTGTATGCTAGGCTGTACCGAATGAATAAACTAGAAACTATGAAGTAAATGATTGCTAGTTTGCAAACACCGGGTAGATGCTGGGCAATGCCATGCCCACGTGTCATGTGTCCAAACTGAATAATAATTCTGTTAAATGAACTTAATATGGTCAATGGGAAATGGGCCAGACTTTTAAAACCACCAGGATGGGCACATCTTTCCTTGCATGTTCGGTACTGAAAAACAGTAACCTATATACATGGTTATATTTCACTGTATAACTGCCCTATATATACACACACACACACACACACACACACACACACCAAGATAAAATGTTGCGCGTGCAGCCAGACACACACGGCAGAGTAATGGCTGTTTGGGGAGTTTAGCTCCTCTGCAGCGGTGCAGGTGCTGACAGGGAGAAGGTTGAGCATTAATATTACATGAGAGGAACCTGGGTGTTGCACGCATGCACGCACACACACACACACACACACACACACACACACACACACACACACACACACACACACAAGAATGCATGCACAGAAAATGGTTTGTCTCCTTCATGAAACCAGCCTAAAGCACCATGTAGGCTATTCTTGCCTGAAACCTGCACAAACATGATCCTTCACACTTTACTGCACCTCACACGCACACGCACACAAACCCAAACACACACATACGCACACACACAAACAGACAGACACACAGACAGACACACAGACAGACACACAGACAGACACACAGTATGTGGCCACACACCAGTACAGTGTTCACAAGGCAACATTTTGCATCAAGACAACAGAATTGACCAATTTTACACACGAGGCCTATAAGTAAAAAGCAACAATGACAAAATACAGGCTATGCTACTGTACAACAGCAATAAAATAAAATCTCCTTTAGTATGCACTTTGAATAAAATGACTGCCTCCAATACACAAAAAACAAAGGCCATTGACAGGGATAGGTCATGGGTCAAAACAAAACTCTCTCCTGCTGTGAGACCGATCTGTACACCAAAGTATAGTACAGTCGACAGCCAGGCCCTGGGGTGTCAGCCATTCTCTGTTCTTAAGAAACTACAGTATAGACACTAGAAGAGCATGGCTTTCTGACAGGCTCACAGCTTTAATAGCACAATGCCTTTTCATTTGTTAGATTTATATTCGTTTAACATGACTGTAATATTACATTTTGCACAGGCTGAACCACTTAAGGGGAAATCCATATGGGTTAAGCCTCATAGTTTCAGAAATTGTCCATACCTGCATTAATAGAGGAAAGACATTCTCTTGGACAACAAAACAGGTGTTTTTCGTCAAATTGAAAAGATGCCCCTTTCCTTAAGAGACATTGTAATACATACAGTTATATACAGCTGGTCAAACTAAAGTGAAAACAAAAGATGTTGCACTAATGGGAAGTGGGGAGGTTTGGTTTGAATGTGAACTGTTTCTAATCAGCTTCCACATGGAGAATAAATTTGACACGTTTCCCTTTAACTATAATGCAAACAGAATTATATAACTAAAGAGAACAACTGAGAGCATTGTTCTGCCATGCAAAACGTCGCCTTGTTTTGGTCCCATGGCTACAAGCCGTAACAGCATCAAGCCAACCTGTGAACATAAGATACCGCTTGTATTAGAACAAGGTCTTGCATCTCAACTTGGGCACTGTAGCTTGTGACTAAGTCCTGACACTGAGTCTACCCCTCATTTCCACAGCCAGGTCACTGACTCGCCGTTAGCTGCATCACTGCGAGACAAGGGTCAGATTCCTGCCCTGGAATTAGCCCAGAGGTCCTGTGGAGGCCAGGGCAATTGGCCAGCAACGACCGGGTATGGGGTCTAAATAACAGAATAAAAACTGTTTTCAAGTTCCATTGGCTCTATTTGGTTTGTTTTGTCCAATGAAAGACTGTTTGAAAAATGTATGGAAATAGTGAAAACTTTTTGTGTTCAACCTAGTTTCAGAAATCAGACCTTTGCAATGTCGACAGTAAAAATAGGTGAGGTTACATATGGAAGCACTGTGGCTATGGAATACTACTAAAGGACTGATGTTCTAAAGAATCCTGGACAGAGAAGACTCTTCTGAACCAGAATAGGGAAATTAGAAATAAACGGGCATTTCAAGTGGATTGAAATGCTATTGAATATTTAGGACACCACCATGTCATGTACCTGCCACACCAGCTGGTGACATCATGCCTACCAAAGCTTCCAACCCACTCCTAAGACCCGTTCCTGGGGATGTATGTTTGACCCGAGGTGGAGGAGAATGCAGCCATTCAACTCTTCCCTAACTCTTCTCAGGCCTATTCACTGTCGCACGCGTGCGCGCACACACACACACACAGAAATCCATTATAAGTTAGAGCTATTTCCACATGCAGCCACCAAGCTTATAAAATCATTAATCATAAAACAGGGAATCAGGCAGGGACATAATGGTCTGCCATTGTGTGTTTCTCAGTAGTGCTTTGAATGAAAATACGAATCAAGGGACTCTCCCTCCTTGGTTCTTGTCTTCGCTTTCCTGACCCCTGCTGATGACCTGACTGACAATACACACGGCTCCTCCCTGCCTCCCAGCTTGCCTGCCTGTCATGTCTGCCTGGCTGCCTGTTTTTAGGCAACCTAGGTCTCTACAGTACCAGCAGATATTACATGAGCTCACACTGGGTGTACCCACCATACAATGCCTATAATCATTAGTCTCTGTCACAACAGAGTTTTTTGCCCCTATCTGCAGCAAGCTAGCCTCAATGCTAATAGCAGCTGCTGTAGCTTCTCCATTTCTGAGTCGAGTATGGCTGTTGGTTTCTATCATGCCATAAATAAAATTGAACTTTGAGCTGCCATCTTGGCAGCAAGTTTTTTTTTAGCAAAGTCTGAAACGGCAACTGATAGCAAACTAGCTATTGTATTATATTCCAGAAATGAATGGAACTAAGGAAGCCAGGCCAACGGTAGACAGTCTGACACGATCCCATTTTATTTTATTTCCTGGGAGGAAACTTGCTATGTAGTGGTATGAATGGCACTTGCAAGATACATACAATAATATCAGAAGAGAAACACAAGCTAGCAACATCATTGAAGAACAGGAGCAGGGACGTATACGTCTATTGAAAAATTAAGAGTTAAACATATACTTTTGACTGATCTAGCTATATACCCATTCCTATACTTCAGTATGTAGTATGTCAAAGGCTATTTGGTCCTCAAATAGCCTTTGTTGTTGTTTATGTCGGGGGGTCCTATCTTGCATTGACAGCTTTTACAGGTTTTGGGGACTTTTTGCATGTATAGGTTGAGTGGACAGCCAATTGTAGTTCCTAGTTATACTTTCTAGCTGTTCGTTGTGCTCCACTCGCTTCATAATATATACAGCGCTAAGTTGTAAGATTTGTCTCTTCTAAAGCCAAGGACCAGATCTTTATTTTTGATCGCATTGAAAAACCGGTTATTTCAGCCAGGAAATACCCTCTGAAATGTTTGCTGTGTCCATAATTACAGTGTCATCAAAGTATTTAATGAATATCATGGATGGCTAGGTTCCCTGTACAGGTACAGTGCATACAGTGGAGGATTTCCATGAGGATGTCTATGCTGCTCACAGAAAAAGACAACAGTTGCTTATGACAAACCTATATTAAGCAACCAGTAAAGTAGTCTGGCCTACAAGCATTGTTTGATACACTGGGTGCTGTTAAGGACAGTCTGTGTAGTCACACCCTTCCAAGCTTCTCCAGAAAGAGTCGCTACGCCTTGTAAAAGTCTCCAGGCCGCTTATTTAACTTGAATTGAAACCCAAAATCTCGTTTCCAGACATAGTTTCATTTTATGTAGTCGTTTTTAGATCCTTTGTTATCTATGAGGGGTTGTTAGAAAATACCGCAACCTTTTTGATAAAGTAAAAGGGAATCTCCTCATTTAATTGAATATAGACAGTTATAGCTTCAGTGGCCTCCTCCAGATGCACTAGGGACAGACATTTAATACACTGAAATAAACTGAATTGTCAGTTATTTAAAAAGATTAATATCATTTAAATCACTGGTTTGTTTACATTGTTTGTCTAATTGGTTAATTCCATCTGCATCTCGTGATGGAAACGATTTCCTGTTTCCAACACAGACAATTGTCATATTAACTAACTAATCTTATTTTTCTCAAACAAAAGTCTGCAGAACTATCGTAACCGAATTAACATTAATAACAAAATAATTCATTGTACACCTCAGTGTAGTCTTGGTATTGACCAATATAACACATACCATCTTTTAGACTACAGTGAATATGTTACTTTGTGAGAGTATATCTATAGTTGCAAATTCTGGATGTTTAATAAGCATAATGAGAGCCACTTAAAAATTGTAATACAAATTCCCTATAATTTACTATAAATGTAACCTGGTTGAATTGGTTTGAGGAGAAAAAATTTTTATGTTCGAAATTATAATTACTCAGGGCATTGTGACTTAAGAATTTGTGATTAAAGTTTTAGTTCCGGACTTAAATCAGTGGAAGGTTCTGTAGCAAAGGAGTGATTCACTTGAACAAGTCTTTCAGAAAAGTGATTCAGCACACTGAACTACACATCACTTCTATTAAGCCACATCAGTCTGCTCAGTTAATGCAGCCCAGGAGCATATCACAGGCTTCCCTGTCACCTTTTTGGACCACTCTCTTAACCACACCCAGTTGTAGTTTGGTGATCATGAGGAACAGATTTATTGTGGTCTCTGGTACTTACGGGTGGTTTTTACTTGAATGTCTTAACATTTCCATAACAAAGATCAATGGTCTTATATCCTCTGGTATCTCGAGTAATGTTATGACACACTGCAAGGAACATACTCAGTCTTATACCTTATAAAGTCTCAGAAGAGTATAACAGAGAAATCTGGAGGCAGACATAACAAAAAAAAGTATTTTAAATCCACTTTGCTTTGAAAAAATGTTGCAGTATACATTAGAAATGTCTAAAGACAGATTTTGTCTGACTTAATTATGTTTGCTTACCCTAGATTTACAGTGGAATGACATGGAAAGAATTTCGGTAGATAACCTACCTTGCACGAATCAGCCATAACATTAAGACCACCTGCTTAATGTTGTGAAGGTCCCCCTTTTGCCACCAAAACAGCCCTGACCCATCGAGGCATGGACTCCACTAGCCTCTGAAGGTGTGTTGTGGTATCTGGCATTAGCAGCAGATCCTTTAAGTCCTGTAAGTTGTGAGGTGGGGCCTCCATGTATTGGATGTTTTTGTTCAACACATCCCACAGATGCTGGATTGGATTGAGATCTGGGGAGTTTGGAGGCCAAGTCAACACCTTGAACTCGTTGTGTTCCTCAAACCATTCCTGAACCAGTTTTGCTTTGTGGCAGGGCGCATTATCCTGCTGAAGAGCTTAATGCCATCATGGAATATCATTGCCATGAAAGGGGGCACATGGTCTGCAACAATGCTTAGGTTGGTGGTCAAAGAAACATCAACATGAATGGATTTACCCAAGGTTCCCCAGCAGAATATTGCTCAAAGCATCACACAGCCTCTGCCGGATTGCCTTCTTCCCATAGTGCATCCTGGTGTTCTCCAGATGACGCACACACACCCAACCATACAGGTGATGTAAAAGAAAACATGATTCATCAGACCAGGCCACCTTCTTCCACTGCTCCGTGGTCCAGTTCTGATGATCATGTGGCCATTGTAGACGCTTTCGGCAGTGGTCAGCATGGGCGCAATGACTGGTTTGTGGCTACGCAGCCCCATTCGCAAAAACTGCGATGCATTGTGTCTTCTGATACCTTTCTTTCAGTACCAGCATTAACTTTCAGCAATTTGAGCTACAGTAGCTCGTCTTCTGGATCGGGCCACAAAGGCCAGCCTTCACTCCCCACATGCATCAATGAGCTTTAGCCACCAATGACCCTGTCACCGGTTCACCGTTATCCTGCACCACTTTTCATAGGTACTGACCACTGCAGACTGGGAACACCCAAAAGGGCTGCAGTTTTGGACATGCTGGGACCCTGTCGTCTAGCCAACACCATTTGGCCCTTGTCAAAGTTGCTCTGGTCCTTATGCTTGCCCATTTGTCCTGTTTCTAACACATCAACTTTTGAGGACAGAATGTTCACTTGCTCCCTAATATATCCAACCCACTGATAGGTGCCATGATGACAAGATTATCAGTGTTATTCACTTCACCTGTCAGTGGTCATAATATTATGCTGATGTGTGTATACTGTATAAAGAGCAGTCAAATTTAACAACTAAATATTGTGTGATTGCATTGCATGTTCATTGTTGATTATTATTTTGACAGAAAATCCTGGATAAGTTAATCTTTTTTAACTTACTTGTTTTTAAATTTTCAATACAAGGATACATTTTGAGTTGTTGAATTTAACCTTTTAAACTAGCTGAGACACTATATGTTGTTTGATAACAACATAAATAATACATAATTTCAAACACAATAAATCTGACCAATTAATACATACATAGCTATTCTTGGGGCTCTCAATGCTAACAAATTAACAGCACATTAGACTATACTTTTAATTCAATTTCTTATTATGCTGTTAATGGTATGTTTCAGTACCAACAATATTAAGTATTACACAACAAAAACACAAAAGCACAAATAAGAGGGTTAGCTAGAGAGTCCAACTGATGGATAAATTAGATATCCACTCCATTGGGTCAGGGGGCCCAGTGCTTGTTTAACTGTGAAACATTATTACAACCATTTGCATCCTTTAGCCTGTGTGTATGTGCATATATATTTGTAAACAATGTCAATGAGCATTCACACACCAATACATAAAAAATAGATCAGTATAAATGAATGGATAACTCACCCCTTAGTGGATGAGTTACAAACCTGTTTGGCTGCGATTACATCTGTAAAAGCCTGGCAAGGCCATACATGCAAATCCTGCCATGTGTGATGGAGATATGGTTTGTACTGCAGTGGCAAAAAGTGGTAAGATGTCTGTTGTATGTCACATGCTTGCTAAAGACATTGCTTGTGTGGTAGTGTGGTTTAACACACTGTTTTCCTTTCAGTTATAACATTCTATTCCAGAGAGTTATTAGTTCTATTTGCTAGTTTGCAACATTGCAGTAAACGGAAGAAAATATTAAGAAAAATGAATGTTTAATTCTGTTTTGAGAGTAGTGCGCTGTATTTACAAAAAGGAGTCAATGAAGCCATTAGAACTCCACTGCTTAAACACTAAGAATATTTTGGCATGTTTTCATATTACAGAAAAGAGAATTAGCATTAGCATATTCTACTGTGCTGTAACCAATAGTATTCTAAAAACATTCACCCACAAAGCATCTTACCATCGCCCAAATGGCTACCTGACTACCACGGGCTATCTGACCGTCTACCTGACTACCACGGGCTATCTGACCGTCTACCTGA